>CAMXCT020005512.1:381513-451520 GCA_947184155.2 Cladocopium goreaui
TTCCTCCCCTGCCTTTGCCCTTTGCCCTGCCCCTTCCTCTTCCTCGCCCCTTTGCTGGCTTCTGACCTGTCTCACCTTCCGGTTCTTCTTGACGCTTCAGGCTGATTTGCTCTCTGCGGGTCACCTGGGAAGCAGGTACATAAAATGCTACAGGGCTTGAACCCAAACTTTAAAACATGTTGAAGGGAAAAAACATGGAAACTGGATGTCACTCGTATCCTGGGAAATCGCAAGTTCACAAAATTGTTGCAAGTAAAAATAGGGTTGGAAAAAATTGATGCGGGGACTGCCCAAGTCACAATAGGGGTTTCTGGCATGTCATCAAAGACAGGTTCTTCGGCAGAGAACTGGTCTGCCAACTCGTCCATGAAGGGATGTACTTGGGTATCACTATGATCATCTCCAAATGGCATGGTATCATCAATGATGATGGTTTTGTCAATCTTCTTGTCCGGGGCGTTCACCAGTACTTTGGCTTTCCTTTTGCGGGAATGTTTCTGAACAACACAATGCTAACGAACCAACCCAAACAAATGTGGTCAACTATGATCAACTATGAAAGAAAAATTGATGTGTCCCAAAAACTTTCGTCCTAAGTTGTTTTAATTTGGAAGCAATTGAACAAGGCCCTGAGTCAAAACAAAATGTAAACTCTGATATAATTGATACAAAAGTCTTTGCAGTTTGTTCTTTCCTCATCGCGCCCAACATTCGTGTTAACTGCTGAATCCTGTCGTGCTTGGGGTCAGAACTTGCTGCACAAGAATGATCACTGGCATCACCGGCATCATTGCCCCAGAGGCCTGAACCGCCCCCCTGACTCGCAGGGCTTGATGCCCGGGAACCCTTGCTCTTTGGAGAAGTATCTCCAGCGGCAGAACTTGAAGTGGTGTCAGACTCCTGGGAATCATCTCCTCCGTCCTCTTCTTCATCTTCGTCTAGATCTTCGCACTCCTCATCCTCATCTGCCTCACCTCCCCAATCTTGGGTGTCCTCAATAGGTGTCTCCTGTAAAGGGCTGGCAGGTGGCGACTGGAAATGGATTTTTCATGCTAATCAGGTCATCCTATGAAGGTTTTTGTTCAACATCCAGCAATGATTTTTATTTTAACAGGTTTTACCTTTAACAGTGCAATTTCAAAAACAGGCACATTACATATTTTTTCGATTGCTGAGATTGGAAACATATATATAACTTAACCTCTTTCCTTTTCTTCGGGGTCAAAGACCATCGCCATCAACCTTCTAAAGTTCTGGGAACGGCAAACTTGCTGACGGGAAAGTTTTTGCTTGACCAAAACCATGAGGGACTTGATCTTCTTGGCATCACTTTTGAGGTCCGCTTTTTTGGGCAGAGGTTTGTCCAAGATGCCGAAGAAAAGTTTCATCCTTAAAATTGGCAATGAGCAAATAAACAAAATTACCATAAACCCAACTATACATCTATAGGAACTCTTGCAATCCCTATTAATATCACTTTTATTTGTTATAAAATTATAAGCTTGCAGGGGGGTGAGACTATGGAAACATATATGGAATAGACCCCTTCTAAAGTGCACTTGAACCAGTGATTGACCAAGTAGCTGGCCCATGATTAGGGAGAGAGCATGCATACCCACATCTCCAGAATCATCGCGAAGGCGTTTAACCAAGGGCTTCAAGACCAGGAAATTGAGATCAGCATTTCGGATGTTCACCTTCTTGTCATTTGGGTCATCCCATTGAAGAATGGTTCTGGACCGCCGCATATGCTCCCTCAAATCGGGCTCTTGCTCCCATTCGCGGGATACATCCTTTAGACATGGCATTTGGAGCATGGTTTCGCTAGGTCAGTGGCTGATGATCCAAAATGCTTTGAAGATGGGTACTCATCTAACAACCAACGATCTATATATATTAAACCTTAATGCTGGCATTTGAGTTGAGAACATGGGAACTTTTCAACAACATTTACACGACTGGTAACACCTTCAATCAATGAACCCCAGGTTTTTCTCTCCAATTTGATTTAAGCCCCTATCGGTTTCTAAAGATAGGCCATTCCACTGGAGTTTGCACTGGCACCCCCAAGAGCCACAGCTGGCTGAGGTTGGCACCTGCTTCAGCGCGCAGACACAGTTGGCTTTACCAAAACACTGTGCCAAAAAAGATCGGCTAAGCAGCGGAGGGTGATCCCAGATTGGATAGGGTGTGTGTTGAACAAGTCCCATGTGTCTAAAGATGTCTAGAGTATGCCGGGTTGAAGGGTATCAAACAAACTATCATTGAGGGTTATAGCTGTTGGAGATGCCAATGACCCTGTTGATTGATCTGATTGAGCCATGAATTCATCATTTGTTGGTATTTGCTGCCATGTTTATATCAAGACGTATCAGGTATAAAAGGACATGTTCAAAAAAAGGTACCTTTTCAAATTACGGCACTTTGTTCAAAATCCATGATTTTGAACAAAGGATCGAAATTTGGAAAAGGTAGCTAAAAAGGCAGCACATCCAGGTACTAGGTATCTATAGATATATTCTAGACGATGGAACATCCGTCATCAAAGATATTTCATGCTTGGTTTCCGCGCTCGTCTAGGACCAAGGCCGAGAAGTCCTGCAGCTCTTCGACTGACAGCAAAATGATGGGCATTGAGTTCGTTTCACCCCTGAACCCTAAAGGATTCTACAGGATCCTAAAGAGACAAAACAAAAGAAATTCTGTGTTAAGTCATATTATGATCATCTATAATCCAACTTCTGACATGTACATCCTCCAATAGCGTAGCCTGGCCGTGAAAACCCAATGTTTCAATAGGAAAGTCAACTGTAAAAGCAGGATTTCCTATCACCAGGTTTCACAACCAAAGGATACATGTTGGGGTTGGAAGCACTTGCCACCTGCACCGGGGGCCTCAACATCTCTCTGGGACAGGGAAGGTGGACCCGGGTTTCTCTTCGAATACCGAGCCTCAACGGAAAATTCGGAAATCGTTGTCTCTCAATACAGTTGACCTGCCCAAAATGCATGGGCCGCATAGTGCTTGAAAGATGATGGGAATGTATGCAATCTTCCAGATGTTCCAGAAATGTTGCTGCCAATGATATCCAATGATAATCAAGGTCATAACCCCGTTGTTTTCATGATGAAAACTCGTGTTACTAATAGTATGTCAATTGGTATCAACTCAAAATCATTCTAAATCCCTGGCCATGTCCTCACCCCACGACTCTCGAAACTCGTCGCACAGTGCTGAGCGTTCGAGCCGCTGCAGTGAGTTTTTCCTGCAGTGCTGGGATGAAGCCAGGCTCATCTTTTTCCCCGTGCGAAGCCCATTTCGAGGACATAGTCCCAGCAAACGGGGGACTTTTGGATAAGGCGCCCTTTATCAGGATATGACTGGTGTCTAAATATCGGAATCCCCACACAAGTTGTGTAATGGTGTGTGCACATGCGAAAAGCCGGTAATATGGAGCAGCTTGCGGAATAGTCACATGGCTGTCCTTCATCGGTCCACACATTGAGTGGCGCAAACATCGCAAACAATGAAAACCATCTCGACTTGAAGGTGCTGAACTTCCATACAAGTTCTGGCATTGATAAGATGTTGTAAGCGTGTACATGGATAAACCCTAGCCCTTGCTGAGAAACCCTGGCAATTGTCACTATCTGCAACGCTTTCCTCAAGTAATGCACCAAAACAATCCAAAACATTTGAGATCTTTCAGGGTCAAGTCCAAGCACCTTTTTCCGAGCTCAGCCATGGATTTTAACCCAGCGGATCGACCCCCGTCAGATTCTGGATTCAAACGATATTATATCGTGTTATGTTGTATGATATTGTATGATGTTGTATGATGTTGTATGATGTTGTCATGTTCTTAAAAGGGATGGCCATACACCCACAACTTGTCGAAACTCAAAAATTCTCGGCGTGATGTTCCCAGAGCCATTGGTGCCTGGTCCAAGGCGCAGCGTGCCGAATGGCAGCACTCAGCGCTTCACGTGGTCGACAGAGTGGTTACACCTGTCTCAGCGGCTTCTTTCAACGTTTTGCAAAGAAACAACTTCTCTTCTGCTCCCTTCAGACTCTGTCTTTTTCTTGGTGGAAGTCTTTCACCACAAGAGGGCCAATCTGGAACCCTACAAAGACTGAAAACGAGTTTCCAAGCAGAGGCAAGCCGCAAATACCGGGGAAAACATCCCACGCCACCAACCCCACCCAAAGATCACAACAGGAACAGAAAGTTTCAAGGTGACTTTGAAAACGTTGGCGACTTCGACTGAATTCTGGTGCCTCGGTCTTTTCAGAACGTCTCTCCAGTCAGCGCGCCAGGTGCTACTGCAGTGGGTACACTGGACCTCGGTCACCCAATGCATGCGCTCCCAAAACGAGTCGCAAAATCATGAAAAAAATCAGAATCCGCGAACACAACATGAAACTACTTTGGAAGGGATCGTTGAAACATGTTGAAACGGACTGAAGTGGGGAGTCGGAATCGAGTCACTTGACTGCGTAGGCTCTTTTTTCGCTGCGAATTCCCAGCCCCAGGCAGAGCATCCCATCATTTTCACAGAAACAGACAGCACGTAACCGCAGGATATCTCAGTTGCGGCACTCTACTTTTGAACAAATTGCTGGCAACTCGTTAAGACCGGTATCGAAAAGCACAAGCGTCTGCAACTGGTCGAGTTCTGACAGCATATTGGTCCATACTTCGTCATGCAACTCACTGAGATCATTGCCGTTCAGCCGAAGCTCTTGCAGACTTCCGAGCCCTGAAAACATATTGGCCCAGACTTCAGCGGGTAACTCGCCGAGTTTGTTGAAACTCAGTTCCAGCTCCCGCAAATTGCTAAGACCTGCAAACAGATCGGCCCAGATCTCAACAGGCAACTCATTGAGCCTGTTCGCACCCAGGGCAAGCTTCTGCAGGTTGCCGAGCCCGGAAAAGACTTCAGCAGGCAACTCACTGAGCGAGTTTAACCTCAGGTCGAGCTCCTGCAACCTGCCGAGCCCGGAAAAGACTCCAGCATGCAACTTGCTCAGATCGTTTTCGCCCAAGTCAAGCCCCTGCAAGAGGCTGAGCCCTGCAAACGATTTGGACCAGACTTTAGAAGGCAACTCGCCGAGTTTGTTGGACCACAGCTTCAGCGTCCGTAAGTTGCTAAGACCTGCGAAGAGATGGGCCCACACTTCGGCAGGCAACTTACTGAGCTTGTTGTACCCCAGGGTCAGAACTTGCAAATTTCTGAGCCCTGAGAAGACTTCAGCAGGTAGCTCACTGAGCAAGTTCGACCACAGGTCAAGCTCCTGCAAGTTGCTGAGTCCTGAAAAGACTCCAGCATGCAACCGAGTGAGCGAGTTGTACCCCAGGATGAGCTTCTGCAAGCTGCTGAGACCTGAGAAGACTCCAGCATGCAACTCACTGAGATCGTTTCCGGCCAAGTAAAGCTCCTGCAAGTGGCTGAGCCCTGCAAACGATTTGGACCAGACTTTAGAAGGCAACTCGCCGAGTTTGTTGGACCACAGCTTCAGCGTCCGTAAGTTGCTAAGACCTGCGAAGAGATGGGCCCACACTTCGGCAGGCAACTTACTGAGCTTGTTGTACCCCAGGGTCAGAACTTGCAAATTTCTGAGCCCTGAGAAGACTTCAGCAGGTAGCTCACTGAGCAAGTTCGACCACAGGTCAAGCTCCTGCAAGTTGCTGAGTCCTGAAAAGACTCCCGCATGCAACCGAGTGAGCGAGTTGTACCCCAGGTCGAGCTCCTCCAACCTGCCGAGCCCAGAAAAGACATTAGCGGGCAACTCACTAAGTTTGTTGAATCCCAGGTCGATCTTCTGCAACTGGCTGAGCCCGGAAAAGACTTCAGCAGGTAGCTCACTGAGCTTGTTCCGACGCAGGTCCAGCTCCTGGAGTTTGCTGAGCCCTGCAAAAACTTCAGCACGCAACTCAGTCAGCTTGTTTGAACCAAGGTCGAGCGCCTGCAGCAAAGGAGTCTTATCAAAGATGTGATTTGGCAGCGAGGTCAACTTGTTTTCGCTCAGATCGAGAACTTGTAGCCGCGGGCTGTGCTGCAAAAGCTCTTGCGGGAGTATGCTCAGCTCGTTTCCATCAACGATGCGATGGCCCCTCTCATCAGATTTACCCCCCAGCAAGAATTTCTCCAGGGCTGGCATGGGGCGCAGCAAGCCTTCTGGCAGCTCCTTCAAACCATTTTGACTGAGCGACAAGATTCTCAAGTTTGACAAGCCCGTGAACGTGTCTGACTCCACCTGTTGCAAACCCAAGCGGCCCAGGTCCAAGAGTTGCAGATCGTCCAAAGGAGCGAACACCTTTTCGGGCAAAACAGACAACCGATTGCCAGAGAGCGATAACCGTTGCAAGCCCCTCGAAGAGGTGAAGGCATCGTCTGCAACACTTGTGATGTTTTGCTCACTCAAGCTCACATCTTTGAGGCTCAGAACACCTACAAGGCTGCAGCTCGCAAGGTGCTTTGCACCATGATCCTTTTGGCGGCAGCGGCACGGAAAGCATCCGAAGTCAGTTGTGTCAATCGGGTAGAAGTGCGTTGAAAGCAATAGAGCAATGATCGTGACCAGCAAACAGGGCGAATACCTAAGCAGCGGTTGCAGGGAGAAACGAAGAACTCGAGTTCATCCATCAAAGCCCGATGGAATGAAAGGGGGCCATTCCAGAAACCAAATTTCAAGGGGATTGACATTGAAAATATATAGGTACTGGTATCATATAGGTATCCATGTTTTTTTACTTCGCGAATGCCTTTGCTGGGACTCCTGGAACTATGCCACCCGACAGCACCTTGCTACCATGGAACCCTGGAAACCTGGAAACCCTGAAACCTCGGAATCCTGGACCTGTGAAACTCCTGGGAAGCTTGAAACCTGCTGAAAAACCTTACCCCCTTGGCTGTTGATGCTGGGGAACAACAGCTTAAGAAGTGGTGTATCAGATTGTGTATTAGTATGCTTTAGGACGCATAAAAGGGTGCAGCAAGTACAGTAAAGCTGAGAACAGCAAGACGCCTCCTCTGTACAAATATGTTGGCAAGTTGAGGGGCTTCGAGATACTCACATGACAAATTGTGTCAACAGGTTGCGAAACCACGATGGATTGAAAATTGCAGAAACAACATAAAACGAAACCAATGCAGCAAAAATGCAAGGCTTTGCAACAAATCCGATATCTCTTTGAGCAAGAAAATCTCGATGGGATCAACAGTGACCGGGAAGCAGAGCTCGGTAAGCTTTGCAACTTCTTCCAGTAGGTCGATCGATCGCTTCGCTCCAAGGCGCGGCAAACAGTGCAAACATGTGCAAGTGAATAGTAGACAGCAAAGAAACCAAAAAAGTCGGCTGGGAACGCAAATGCCGGGTCCAACTCTGCTTGGAAGTTCACCGAAGCCTCATCCCCGAAATTTCCTGAAATGGCTTGGTCCAGCTGCAGTTCGTAGATGGCCAGCAAGGTGATGATGAGGTATGTGCTGGTGTAAGCAATATCAAGAACTGCATCCATCATGGCAGCACCACGCCGCACCCACTTCACAGAGGGGACGGCCAACAGAATGGTTGGATAGATGCTGTTCAAAAAGAGAAAACTCACAAAAGCCCAAAAACATCCTTCAAACGCATCTGAATGCTTTGGAGCTGAATGGAATGCAAATGACACAAGGCCACCCATGATTTGGAGCTTTCCAAAGGCCTGCAGCATCACTGTGAATAACTGCAGCATTGCAACTTTGAAGCCGTAGAGCTTGCCTTCAATGCCAAAATACTCCTCGTAGAGCAGCTGGGTGGGTTTCAACGGTCTCAACTTGATATTGGCTGACCTACACCGGCGCAAGTCGCTCAGGAGGACAATGATCAAGGCCAGGTACGGCAAAGAGAAAACAATGGAAGGCAACAGCTGCGAAAGGCTCTCCTCCAACCATCCAGAATCAGCAGCGACAGCCTCCGGCAATCTCCCATCACTGGACTCACTTGTCTGCTTGAGAGCAAAAGCATCTCGGATCAATTGTGGAAGGTTTGAACGGATGAAGGGTGGGCTGTACCGCACAAAGTACTGCCCCCCAAGGTACACTGCTGCAAGTAATGAGCTGATCCGAAGAAAAGCAACAACAACGACCACCAATCGTGATTGCTGTGATGGTCGCCCAGACATAAGCAAAGGATCTACCTGCAAACTGCCCGCCACAAGTCCCACCTGTTCTGCCAAGTGGTGCACATCATCCACTTGATTTTCCAGCTTTGTCAAGGAGGCTTCACGGAAACGGATCGTGGCTAAATAGTGGTTGATCTTGACCACCATCTCGGCACATCTGACACCAGCTTGGACTGAAGCAAAAGAATCGCGAGTACGCACGATCTTGATTTCTCTCAACTCGTCATGCTCTGCTCTGGTTTTGAGAAAGCACCACGCAATGAGCATTCTTTCCCAATCATCGAAGATTACATCGCAATACAAGAGATCTAGGATTCGACTGGGTTCACCTTCTCGCACAACAGCATCTTGTGCCACTGGCACTGTCATCAGTACGGGCCGCAAATCTCGCCGAGATATGGAACCAGGCTGCTCCTCCAAGAACTCTCGCAGTGGAAGGCACAGATTCTTGTCGAAGTCATCAAGATGATTTCTGGCTTCGATGAAGTGTTCCGTCAAGCTCGTGACTTGAGGCTGGGCAATATCGTCTCTACCCCAATCACCAAAAAGCCTGGACATATCATTCTGCAAATTCTTTGCATACAAAGCTTCCGATTCAACTTCAAGCCTCCTTGACAGTGTTTTCATTCTGTTGAGCCGAGCTGTGGTGTAAACAATGCTGACAATTGCAATTGAGATAATAATCAGAAAAATCAACGTGCCAGACACCCCTGCTGACTGAGAAAAGCTATAACTTGCAACGGGCAACAGGCTGAGAACCAGAAGAACCAACAAAAATCGGCTCTCTACCTCTGCCACTGCTTGTGCGAGAATCAGCACACTAAGCTCCACATTCTGGCGCCAAGCATTTCCCGCAACACAAATCCTTCTGCCAAGGCCCGACCAGTGGTGCCTTTCACAATAACCGCTCTCAGAACAGTGAAAAGAATGACATGAAGGATGGCTGCATGGGAACGGTTTGTTTTCATCAAACATCTCCTGTGGAGTGCTGTGACTCTCTGTCTCTGCATCTTCTCCAGCTGATTCGTCAGTGCTTGTGGCGCTGGACCTGCCAAACCTGGTTGGTTCAAAGTACACTGAGCTGACGTGTGGCAGCTGGCGGGCACTGAGTTGTCGCATGCGTTGCCAGATGAAACGGAAGCTCCGGGTGCAACGCCCTTTGATGACACCGCCAAAATCAACACGAGCAAATCGAGCAAACCATTCTCGCTTTGGCAAACCTTCAATGTTGACCCAAGTGTCCAAGCCGCCTCGCAACCATTTCAGTGACTTGATGGATTGGTGAAGTTCCATCCTCGCATCAATCGATACCTGGCCACATCCGCTGAGATCAATAACTATACTCTCCAGGTTTCGCGAAGACTGCAAAGCAGAACTGAAGCATCCGAATTCTTCCAAACATGGCAAGTTCATGAACCTGCAGCCACTGAACCGTAGCAGCTGAGAAAAATCAAAATAACAATATCATGCCCAGGGAATCAAAAAGAAAGCTTTGAAAGCGCAGCAAACAATAAGCTGAAAATCATATTTTTTGCTGGTTCAAGATGAAGAAAAATGTGACTGGAAATTCACAACTCAGCGCACCATAGCTCCAAGTACATGAGGTTCTCCATCTCCCTCAGGGCAACTCCAAGCCCTGCCGCAGTCCTGAAGTGCGAGGAACCTGTGAAGCGCAAATTCAACTGGACCAAAGACTTCAAACACTGCACCGTCGATGTGAACATGTCCAGAGTCTCAAGACCCGAGAATCCCAGATCTAATCGCAAAACGCGCAACTCTGCAGGTAGGCTTTCGATCAGCACGTCAAGCTCATGGTCAGAAAAATTCTGGCACCCAGTCAGTGAAAGCTGCACTATCTTTCTACCAACGTCTGCCTTTACAGCTCTGGCCAGAAGTTCAGTGCATCTTCCTTGAAGGACAAATCCGTACCAGCTGCATAAAGCGAAGTGCGAAGCAAGAGCTTCATCTACTCGCTGGAAATTCGGATCCCCAGCGGGGTACGACTGCAAAAGCTCAAAGTCACAAGTTCCAAGACGAGAAAGAGCTATGCTGTTCAGTATACGAACTTTGTCGATGTTCTGCGTGGCATGAGCTTCCTTGAGCTGTCCAACATTCAAACTCATGATTATGGCTCGGACACCTTCTGGAAAAAGAGAGAACTTAAATTAGAATGAGCCATTTTTGAGAGGTGACATACATAAAATGCAAATGGAGCAATATGAACAATGGACCATGGACCTTGTCCATTCAATCGATCGTCCAAATGCATAAAACGGTTCTCCAAACAACATCAAAACAGCAAAAGTTTCTTGCAATCCCGCAGCAAGTTTCTTCAATCTTTACCTTCAAGCCCTTTTCCAAAAGATGCAGAGGAAAGTGACGCTCACGAGCTGCTTTGTGGTGCAAGCCGATGATGCCGATCATTCGACTTTCCGCTCCGGCAAGTCCATCAGTAAGCACGTGAGCCTCAGAGATCAACAAGTTTGGAACGGTCGAAACTTTAAACATCACTTGTTACGTTCACTCACCATGGTGCAGAAATGGGGGTTACGGTAAAAGGCGATGGTCTCAACCTTTCGATCAGACCACGCAAAGGAAATGTCCACACAAGGCCACCCCTTCTGTGTCGAGTAGCTTTGTCATATGCATCAGTGGCTCCCACATCAAGCAGTAAACGTCGTCTGGACCAGTTGCCCTCTCGATGTTCGATCGCCTTGGTCGCTTTTAGGGTGAAACACGACCAGTGTCTCCTTTGATCCACTATCTACTGAAGCATTGCCTGCCTTTACGAACATGACCTGGTGTTGCTCCTGCTCGTTATCCCCCATTCACATCATGCTGTTTGGTTGTGTTTCGCATTTTGCACTGAAACAAGCTAGCTGCTAGCTGGACAAATCAAAACGTGTCCCTTCAGGCAGAATTCACAAACGAAAAAAACTCACGTTCATGTCACATTTTTCTCGTTTCATGATGCTTTCTCGTACTTCTAGGAATTTCTAAGGCTGGGGCAATGGCTTCCTCGAAGCAGCACCAAATCCTTTCGAAAGGCGTTCCAGCTGAATCCAGCACCAAAAGAACTCCCTCAGACATCTGCATAGCTCTGTAGAATGAAGTGCTGCGTGGATTGCTTTTGATATCCTCTTCCACGCAGTGCTGGTTATTGGCATATGCACAAACCCAATAGAATGTACTACTTGAGAGTTCTCGCACCAGAGCATGCTGCTCCAAGCAGGCCAGAAACTTACAAACAGGCTCCTCACAGATCTGCCCAACACAAAATTGGACGTGCTTCAAAGCAATAGATTGACTTTCATCTATCATTACGCTGAATGTTCATTTCTTTTTGATACAGCATCCTATTGAGGTTCCGAAATGAACAAGTCCAAAACTCAACCAAGGCTTCTAGGGGAATGTGAATTATTAGCGGAAAAAGATCAGGGTTCAGATAAGGGGGGAGGAGTTTTGCAGAGGACTTTGATAGGTACAAGACACAAAGCATAGGGTGCGCAACTACCAAATTCGATGCATGGTTCATGGTACCTTTTTGCAGCTACAAAATACAGAACACAACTTAATTTGACTCGGAAAATAATTCAAAATATGCACTATACAAAAACCAATGCATCTGAAGTTGAAAAAAATCTGAGAATCGGAAATGCCAACATGAATTTTCCCAATAACATTTTGTAGTTGGGCCTATGCCATCCAAAGTTCCGACCAACATAATTTCAGTAATTAAACATTTTGGGGGTGACGTCGTGACGTCGAACTAAATCGTACATATTTTATTGATGTTTCAACTTCCTCAACATAATATATACAAAATGCACATGAGATTTCATGTTGGATGCTTCACCTATTCAACTTGTACAACTACAAAATGCAAATGATATTTTTTGTGTTGGATGCTTCAACTAACTCAACATATACAACTACAAAATACAAATGAGGATTTGAAAGGAAACAACCACAAAATGAATGCAAATACAAAAAGGTTGGCCCAACTCCATTTTTTTGTACAAAACGACCCCTGGCTGGCAATCTGTACTGTAGCCCAAGTCCTCCCCTTTATGTAGCTGTTATTTGATCCCGGATGGAAAAAGAAACTTGTTGCTGACAGACAATGCAATAGCACGGTCTCAAACAACCTTGAGAGTTTGCCTATCCAAGGCTCGATCCAAGCATGTGACACAAACCAGTGAGGTCTCTGCACTTGAATCGCCATGATCTCAACCATGCTGCAGCCCTTTTTCGCATAGCCGTCCTGGGATTCTACATAATGTTGCCAATTAAAAAAGAAAAACGGTAGATTCTTCAAATTGGAAAATGTTGTCACATCATCAACAAATCCAGGCTTCGGTGGCTGGTTTGATGATCCAGTGATTCGCATCATACAGGTTGAAGGTCTCAAACTGCAGCCTTGTCCCACGCTGTTCTCCGAAAGTCTCGCACCATCTGTCAGCCATCTTGGAGATGAAAACAACAATTTTTGCCAATTGTTCGCGAGTGATCCCTCGCTCTGCAGTATCTTCGATGCAGAAAGGCTCCTTCGACAGGTCCACCAACAAATGCAGCAAATGAAATTGGAATGGAATTCGAAAAGCATTGTGCAGTACCCTCAAAAGGTTCAATCATGGGAATCATGGGCCTGCAATCTCTGAATTTCAAACGATTGACTTTTAAATACGGTTTCTCTTTATTCTATTTGGTCCTATTGGTTAAAGTTATATTGCCTTTATTTCACATGGTCTCAAGGAGACGCCGCTGAAGTTTCTCTTTATTCTATTGACAACAGAGCCTTTGTTTCACATGGTCTCAATGCACAAAGGCGCCTGTTCAGTGGCCGACTGTTCCCCCACTATCAAGTAGATCTCACAAGCCACCAGTTCAAAATGCGTTTAAACCACTGAATCCCAAAACAAAAAAATGAATCGGTCCATCACACTGCTGCACTTGTTGCAATTGGTATACTTGAGAGCAGGCGGAGGCGGACGAAAGGTAGTGTAGTGGGAGAGGAGTGGTGTCAAAATGCTGCGCCCCTAAGATGATACACCAAAAACGTTTTTGCGCAGTCTAAGATGATTTTATCCACAGCATGACTGCATGATACGGTGTCTTGTGCAGCGTGAAATGATGCACGAAAAGGGGTTTATTTTAAACCCCTTTTTAAGACCCCTTGCAGCAACTGTTATTATTGAGGCTGAAGCAAACCAATTATGCGGGACATCTCCCTCATGGAGAGTGTGCCTCTACTGTGGCGGACCGTGACCGCGTCACCCGTGGGAATTGAACCCTTGACCATTTTAGAGGGGGGGGGGCCGTGCCATTGACGGTCGGCGTCGATTTTGCGGCACCACTTCTTGCGCATGTAGGCAGGGTGGACTGGGTTAAGGTGTCTCGACCCATGTAGCTGTAACCTGCAACTCTCTTTATACTGGCAATACTGCGTAGGATCTATCTCCGGCTCCATCGGCCTCATCGGCTCCAGCGGCTCCATCGGCCTCATCGGCTCCATCGGCTCCAGCGGCTCCATCGGCCTCATCGGCTCCAGCGGCTCCATCGGCCTCATCGGCTCCATCGGCCTCATCGGCCTCATCATCGGCCTCATCGGCCTCATCGGCTCCAGGCCTCATCGGCTCTCCATCGGCTCCATCGGCCTCGGCTCCAGCGGCTCTATCGGCTCCAGCGGCTCCATCGGCCTCATCGGCCTCATCGGCCTCATCGGCTCCAGCGGCTCCATCGGCTCCAGCGGCTCCATCGGCCTCATCGGCTCCAGCGGCTCCATCGGCTTCATCGGCTCCATCGGCCTCATCGGTGTCATCGGCTCCAGCGGCTCCAGCGGCTCCATCGGCCTCATCGGCCTCATCGGCCTGCATCGGTCTCAACGGCTCCATCGGCCTCATCGGCTCCATCGGCCTCATCGGCTCCATCGGCTCCAGCGGCTACATCGGCCTCATCGGCTCAAGGGGCCTCATCGGCTCCATTGGCCTCATCGGCTCCATCGGCCTCATCGGCTCCATCGGCCTCATCGGCTCAAGGGGCCTCATCGGCTCCATCGGCCTCAATCGGCTCCATCGGCCTCATCGGCCTCATCGGCCTCATCGGCTCCATCGGCCTCATCGGCCTCATCGGCCTCATCGGCTCCAGCGGCTCCAGCGGCTCCATCGGCTCCAGCGGCTCCATTTGCCTCATCGGCTCCATCGGCCTCATCGGCTCAAGGGGCCATCATCGGCTCCATCGGCCTCATCGGCTCCATCGGCCTCATCGGCCTCATCGGCTCAAGGGGCCTTATCGGCCTCATCGGCTCCAGCGGCTCCATCGGCCTCATCGGCTCCAGCGGCCCCATCGGCTCCATTGGCCTCATCGGCTCCATCGGCCTCATCGGCTCAAGGGGCCTCATCGGCGCCATGTGCCTTATCGGCTCCATCGGCCTCATCGGCCTCATCGGCCTCATCGGCTCCATCGGCCTCATCGGCCTCATCGGCTCCAGCGGCTCCATCGGCCTCATCGGCTCAAGGGGCCTCATCGGCTCCATTGGCCTCATCGGCTCCATCGGCCTCATCGGCCTCATCGGCCTCATCGGCTCCAGCGGCCCCATCGGCCTCATCGGCTCCAGCGGCCCCATCGGCTCCAGCGGCCTCATCGGCTCAATTGGCCTCATCGGCTCCATCGGCCTCATCGGCCTCATCGGCTCCAGCGGCTCCATCGGCTCCAGCGGCCTCATCGGCTCAATTGGCCTGATCGGTGCCAGCGGTTCCACCGGCTTCATCGGCATGTCTTTCTGGAAAGCCTATTACGGCCCGAAGCAGGCGGAATCAGTTGCGTCCATTTTGCGCCTATTGTTTGCTTTGCTGCCTTTTGATTAGTATTGGTCCATAGCCTCTTGGCTTGCGATATAGCCTCCAAGTGTCGAACGTACAGGTGGCCCCCCCCTTATAATTGATATCTAAACATAACGTCGAGAATTCTACGTTTTCCACGGGCTGGCCCCCCAATACCCCCTATGATTGTGCTGAAGCACGGAGAACTCAGGTAGCTGACGCTACCTTTCGTGACTTGTTGGCATTTAGTTTCTAATCGTGATTTGCCACTGGCTGCGGAGGACCTGGCATGGTCTGCATTACCTATCGAAAAAAGAAACAAAGCTGCAGGTTTCTCTCCTGGTTAGTGATCTCTGAGTAGTTTGTCAAGACTAAAGTGCTGTGGCGGGTTGCCTCCACAATGTCATCGCACTGTAGCTGGCAGACCCCACTTGACAGCAACTTGTTCCCATGCCATGGGCTGTCTGGCAAACGCTCACGTAGCAATAAAATAATGTCAGCAGCGGTGCTCGAAGCAGTCAGTTTGATATCAAAGTAACCTTGTCCAGGAATATCCACAGAGACCGACATGAGGCAGCGAATCCTTTGCGCTGTCCAGCGGCACGAATTAAGTGCAGTCTGTAACAATACACAGATTTGTCGATGGTTCCCCACCTGCCAGGTGAGGGTTGTTAGATTTTATGTCAGTTGCCTCCTCCTCCTCCTCCTTCTCCTCCTCCTCCTCCGCCTCCTCCTGCCTCGTCCTCCTCTCCTCCTCCTCCTCGTCCTCCTCGTCGTCCTCGTCGTCCTCGTCGTCCTTGCTCAACTGCGACCCGCGACCCACAGTGTTCTCTGCCGGACCTCAACCACGACCATCCACGCCCAGTGTTCCCTGCCGGACCTCAACCACGACCATCCACGCCCAATGTTCCCTGCCGGACCTCAACCACGACCATCCTCGCCCAGTGTTCCCTGCCGGACCTCAACCACGACCATCCACGCCCAGTGTTCCCTGCCGGACCTCAACCGCGAGTATCCACGACAAGTGTTCCCTGCCGGACCTCATGTAGGAAGATATGGGACAAAGAATGTGCAGAAGAAAGTTAGAAAGAATGTCAGAAAGAATGTCAGAAGATATGCCAGAAGATATGCCAGAAGATATGCCAGATAGAATGCCAGATAATATGCCAGAAGATATGCCAGATAGAATGCCAGATAGAATGCCAGAAGAATTGCCAGATAGAATGCCAGAAAATATGCCAGAAGATATGCCAGATAGATATGTCAGAAGATATGCCAGAAGATATGCCAGAAGATATGTCAGAATATATGCCAGAAGATATGTCAGATAGAATGCCAGAAGATATGTCAGAATATATGCCAGAAGATATGCCAGATAGAATGCCAGAAGATATGTCAGATAGAGTGGCAGAAGATATGCCAGATAGAATGCCAGAAGATTTGCCAGATAGAATGCCAGAAGATATGCCAGAAGATATGCCAGATCATATGCCAGAAGATATGCCAGATAGAATGTCAAATAGAATGTCAGAAGATATGTCAGATAGAATGCCAGAAGATTTGCCAGTAAGAAAATGTATAAATGTCATGGTGGGGATCACACGAAGTAAAGTAATTTATTTATCATTTATCATTGACTTTCTTTTGCGCAACATGAGATTTGGCTGCTTTATTCTCAATGCGCTTGGCTACCCAGGGTTTCATGTCAAGGTGAGTGGCACCGCAGAATGCAGATGCGGCACAGGTCCGTCTTGAGAGGAAGCCACCAAGACACAAAATGGGCATCACGTCCAAAACAACCAAGTCAAGATGGCTGACACGGACCCTTCAAAATCTTCCAAAGCAAGCTAGGTCCAAAATCGTCCAAAATCGCCGTAGATCTTCAGATTCCATCTATTTCAACGCACCATCGGTGCAAATCTGAAAGCTTCTGAAAGCTTCAATATGCTTGGTTTCCCAGCTCTTCCAGGACCGCGAAGTCCTGCATCAAGTCCCAGACGTATTACACCAATGGACTGGAAACCCTCCAAGATTCGCCAAGTTCCAAGACTCGGTCCCCAAAAACTCTGATGTCAACCATCGTGTAACCACAGAGGCGGTGTCCTCCATGCACCGTGGCTGCAAGATGCACCTTTCTATCCGGTGCTCACGGGGTCGGACTGGGGGAATTCAGACGACAGCAATGGGCTCGCAGGGCTCGCAAGTGAAATTTGGGCGCTCACAAAGTGGGAAAGTCATCTCCTGAATCATCTCTGAATCATCTCTGAATCTCCAAATGTACAGCACTGGAGAAATCTGGAGAATGTATCAAGGAGAAATTCCACGTACATCACGTACATCACGTACATCGTGCTACTCCACCTGGCGACCCAGGTCTTCAGAGCTTGCGAAATATTTTTTCGATGCCAAAATGTCGACATCGAAATTCCGAGTTCCGAAAATCCACCAAGTCTTCAAATCTTCAAGTCCAACTCCAGTCAGGTTTAAGTTTTAGATTCTTTAGCCTCAATTAAAAAAAATGTATCCAAACCCTATGGAATTCTCCCGCTCCACTCGCCTCGCTATCCAATTTGGCAGCTCCACGAGTCGCCTGGCAGCGAGCCGACTGCGGATGAACATCACCCTCCCAAAAAGACGAGAAAAAACAGGACAAAAATCGAATAAGTTGGCGCCCAGGTCATGAGTTCGCTTTCAACCAAGGACGATTTTGGGTCAGAAAACTGGCAGATTCAGTGGGGTCAGTTTCTCAACTTGAAGGTGTTGAACATCACAAGCTGTGGCTAACATGAGTGACAGCTTGCACTGTATCATCATGAACTCAAACTTGCCGACAGTAGACACAGAAGGAATGGGCAAATATCTGTATCTGTCAAGTTTTCCTTCGGTGACGCCTTAAGAGCTGTGTGGTTTTCAGCCGGACCATCTCAGCTCGTCTCGCTGCCTCGCTGCATTGTTGGTGACATGGTGATTGGGTGGATCACTGCACAGATTTTCATGCACTTCCCGGTTGATGGACCCCGTCGTGGATCACATGTGATCACATTTCATGTAAAAACGAAGACAGACCAACAGCTGTGGTGCGAAGTATTCTGATAAAATGGCATGCTGATGATGTTGTGGTCACCACCAGTCATGCCACTCATTCAAGCAAATCAAATAGCTGAACTGAGTCGCTTGATTTTGTCGCCGCCTTGGGCCCTAGTAGGCCGTTTCAGCTAAGCCTAAACTGCTCCCATGAATCTAAGTAATTAGCCCAGACCACGAACAAACAAGTGGTACTAATATTGTACTATAGTCACTTCTGGATCGAAGTAGCATTTCTTCCCCATGCGAAAAATTGGAAACTACGAAAAACTCATCCACATGAAAATGGCGGAAACCCAACCCTTTTTCCACGACTTTCCCAGATGGCGCCTGGGGCGCCTTGTCAAGCGCACTCCGCCGAGTAGCAGCGCTGCCTGACCGGGTGCGTAAGCACAACTGAGAACTGACTGAAACACAGCTGGACACCAAGGATTCCTAAAAATAATGCAGTGTCCCAACACAGCTGGACACCAGTTTCATAGGGGTAAATATGCGCTCACCCAGCCACAGTTCAAGTTGAAGGGGAACCAGCAAAAATTGACATGGTCAGTCAGCCAGGCCCGCCTTTCATGCTCGGATTTCTGTTTGGTCACATGGGGGCTCCAGCGTTTCTTCCCTTTTTGCTCAACTCAGACTCTGTTGTTCTCTTGGTGGAAGCCTTCCAGTATCGCAGCGCCATCTTGAACCCCAAAGAATAATGAGATCAAATGAGCTTCAAAGATTTTCAAAGATTTTCAAAGTAGAGGCAAGTTGGAACCCAGAAAATCCCAGAAAATCCCAGACATCCCAGACATCATCCCAGCCATTAATGGATTACAACCCGCCCCTCAGCAGGCATCAAAACAGCACCTTGGACCTCGGTGACCCAACGCTCCAGTTTACGCCTCGGAAAAAAGCATCTAAAATCATCAAACAAATAAACAATACGAAACATATACGAAACATATACGAAACATACGAAACATATGGGAGGTTATGAATCTACATTGGGGGTTGAAACGGGGTGAAGTGTGGAATCTTATTACTTAAATGATCTTGAATGGGTGTGTCATCTATATGTAGAGACGATCCTTAGCCTCATGACCTCAACAAACCCTTGCACCTATACGTGGTGGGTAGACCCCGACCACAAGCCGATCCCAGGCAAGGCGCTCCATGATTTTCGCGCCATCAGTGGCCTATGCGCCGCACCTTATAGCTGAACAAATTGCCGGCACCTCGCTGAGACCATTGCCCCACAGCCGAAGCTCTTGCAGATGTCCGAGCCCTGAAAACATATTGGCCCAGACTTCAGCGGGTAATTCGCCGAGTTTGTTGTACCCCAGGTTGAGCAACCTCAAGTTGTCGAGCGCTGCAAACAGACTACCCCAGACTTCAGGAGGCAACTCACTGAGCTTGTTCCAACTCAGGTCCAGCTCCTGCAACCTGCCGAGCCCGGAAAAGACTCCAGCATGCAACTCATTGAGCCTGTTCTCACGCAGGACAAGCTTCTGCAGGTTTCCGAGCCCGGAAAAGACTCCAGCAGGCAACTCACTAGAGCTGAGATCGTTTCCACCCAAGTAAAGCCCCTGCAACTGGCTGAGCCCTGCAAATGATTTGGCCCAGACTTCAGCGGGTAACTCGCCGAGTTTGTTGTCACTCAGAAAGAGCCACCTCAAGTTGTCGAGCCCTGCAAACAGACTACCCCAGACTTCGACAGGCAACTCACTGAGCCTGTTCTCATCCAGGACAAGCTTCTGCAGGTTGCCGAGCCCGGAAAAGACTCCAGCAGGCAACTCACTGAGATCGTTTTCGTCCAAGTAGAGCTCCTGCAAGTGGCTGAGCCTTGCAAACGATTTGGACCAGACTTTAGAAGGCAACTCGCCGAGTTCGTTGGAACTCAGGTCTAGCTTCCGCAAGTTGCTAAGACCTGCGAAGAGATGGGCCCACACTTCAGCAGGCAACTTACTGAGTCTGTTCCAACCCAAGTATAGCTTCTGCAAGTTGCTGAGCCCTGAAAAGACTTCAGCAGGTAGCTCACTAAGCTTGTTGCTGCCCAAGTCAATCTCTTGTAAGCTGCTCAGCCCTGCAAACAGATTGGCCCAGACTTCAACAGGCAACTCACTGAGCTCGTTCCGTCCTAGGCCAAGCTCTCGCAAGTTGCTGAGCCCTGAAAAGACGTTAGCAGACAACTCGCTGAGATCGTTTCCGCCCAAGTGAAGCGCCTGCAACTTGCTGAGCCCTGCAAACAGACTACCCCAGACTTCAGGAGGCAACTCGTTCAGCCTGCACCTATCGAGGACAAGTTTTCGCAGGTTGCCCAGCGTGGAAAAGGCTTCAGCATGCAACTTGCTGAGATCGTTGTCGCCCAAGTAAAGCTCCTGCAAGTGGCTGAGCTCTGCAAACGACTTGGACCAGACTTTAGAAGACAACTCGCCGAGTTTGTTGGACCTCAGGCTCAGCCACCGCAAGTTGCTAAGACCTGCGAAGAGATCGGGCCACACTTCAGCAGGCAACTCATTGAGCGAGTTGCGACCCAGGTCCAGTTCCTTCAAGTTGCTGAGTCCTGAAAAGACTCCAGCATGCAACCGAGTGAGCGAGTTGTACCCCAGGATGAGCTTCTGCAAGCTGCTGAGCCCTGCAAAAACTTCAGCAGGCAACTCACTGAGCGAGTTGTAACTCAGGTGGAGCTCCTGCAACCTGCCGAACCCGGAAAAGACTTCAGCAGGTAGCTCACTGAGAGGGTTCCGACTCAGGTCCAGCTCCTGGAGTTTGTTGAGCCCTGAAAAGATTTCGCCTGGCAATTCAGTCAGCTTGTTTGAGGCAAGGTCGAGGGTCTCCAACAAAGGAATTTTATCAAGGACATTGTGTGGCAGCGAGGTCAACTTGTTTTCGCTCAGATCGAGAACTTGTAGCCGCGGGCTGTGCTGCAAAAGCTCTTGCGGGAGTATGCTCAGCTCGTTTCCATCAACGATCCGATTGCCCTTCTCATCAGATTTACCCCCCAGCAACAATTGCTGCAGGGCTGGCATGGAGCGCAGCAAGTCCCCTGGCAATGCGTTCAAACGATTCTGGCTGAGGGACAAGATTCTCAAACTTGACAACCCAGCAAATGTGTCAGACTCCAAGTGCTTCAAACCCAAGCGGCCCAAGTCCAGCAATTGCAAGCTGTCCAAAGGAGCGAACACCTTCTCAGGTAAAAATGACAACCGATTGCCAGAGAGCGATAACCGTTGCAAACTCCGTGAAGAAGTGAAGGCATCCTCTGCAACACTTGTGATGTCCTGCTCACTCAAACTCACATCTTTGAGGTGAAGAACGCCTACAAGGCTGCAACTCGCAAGGTGCTTTGCACCATGATCCTTTTGGTGACAGCGACACGGAAAGCATCCGAAATCAGCCGTGTGAATCGGGTAGAAGTGTGACGAAAGCAGCAGGGCAACGATCGTGGCAAGCAAACAGGGCGAATACCTGAGCAGTGGTTGCAAGGAGAAACAAAGAACTCGAGTTCATCCATCAAAGCCCGATGAAATGAAAAGGGGGGCCATTCCGGCACACAAACTCACGCCATGAAACAGAAACCCAATCTCAGGGGGATTGATATTGAAGACATAGGTATCATAGGTATCCATTTGTTTACTTCGCGAGTGCCTTTGCTGGAAACCCTGAAATACTTGGAATACACCTCGGAATCCTGGACCTGTGAGACTCCTGCAACCCTGAAACGCGCTGAAAAACCTTTCGAAAGCCCTGGAACCCCCTTGGCTGTTGATGCTGGGGAACAACAACTTAAGAAGTGGTGTATATGATTGTATTAGTATGCTTGAGGACGCACAAAAGGGTGCAACAAGTACAGTAAAGCTGAGAACAACAAGACGCCTCCTCTGTACAAATATGTTGAAAAGCTGAGGGGCTTCGAGATACTCACATGACAAATTGTGTCAACAGGTTGCGAAAACACGATAAATTGAAAACTGCAGAGACAACATAAAACGAAACCAATGCAGCAAAAATGCAAGGCTTTGCAACAAATCCGGTATCTCTTTGAGCAAGAAAATCTCGATGGGCTCAGCAGTGACTGGGAAGCAGAGTTTGGTAAGCTTTGCATTCTCTTCCAGTAGGTCGATCGATCGCTTCGCTCCAAGGCACGGCAAACTGTGCAAACATGTGCAAGTGAATAGTAGACAGCAAAGAAACCAAAAAAGTCGGATGGGAACGCAAATGCCGGGTCCAACTCTGCTTGGAAGTTCACCGAAGCCTCATCCCCGAAATTTCCTCGAATGGCTTGGTCCAGCTGTAGTTCGTAGATGGCCAGCAACGTGATGACGAGGTATGTGGTGGTGTAAGCAATATCGAGAATCGCATCCATCATCGCAGCGCCACGGCGCACCCACATCACAGTGGGTAAACCCAACAAAATGGTTGGATAGATGCTGTTCAAACAGAGGAAACCCACAAAAGCCCAAAAACATCCTTCAAACGCATCTGAATGCTTCGGAGCTGAATGAAATGCAAATGACACAAGGCCACCCATGATTTGGAGCTTTCCAAAGGCCTGTAGCATCACTGTGAATAACTGCAGCATTGCAACTTTGAAGCTGTAGAATGTGCCTTCAATGCCAAAATACTCCTCGTAGAGGAACTGGGTGGGTTTCAGCGGCCTCAACTTGATATTGGCTGACCGACACCGCCGGCGCAAGTCGCTCAGGAGGACGATGATCAAGGCCAGGTACGGCAAAGAGAAAACAAGGGAAGGCAACAGCTGCGAAAGGCTCTCCTCCAACCATCCCCCAGAATTAGACGTGACAGCCTCCGGCAATGTCCCATCACTGGGCTCAACTGTCTGCTTGAGCGCAAAGGCATCTCGGATCAATTGTGGAAGCTTGGAACGGATGAAAGGTGGACTATACCGCACAAAGTATTGCCCCCCAAGGTACACTGCTGCAAGTAATGAGCTGATCCGAAGCAAAGCAACAACAACGACTACCAATCGTGATTGCTGTGCTGGTCGCCCAGACATAAGCAAAGGATCTACCTGCAAACTGCCTGCCAGGAGTCCCACCTGTTCTGCCAAGTGGTGCACATCATCCACTTGATTCTCCAGCTTTGTCAAAGAGGCTTCACGGAAACGGATCGTGGCTAAATAGTGGTTGATCTTGACCACCATCTCGGCACATCTGACACCAGCATGGACTGAAGCAAAAGAATCGCGGGTACGCACAATCTTGATTTCTCTCAACTCATCATACTCTGCTCTCGTTTGCAGAAAGCACCACGCACTGAGCATTATTTCCCAATCATCGAAGATTACATCGCAATACAAGAGATCTACGATTCGACTGGGCTCACCTTTTCGCACGACAGCCTCTTGTGCCACTGGCACTGTCATCAGTACGGGCCGCAAATCTTGCCGAGATATGGAACCAGGCTGCTCCTCCAAGAACTCTCGCAGTGGAAGGCACAGATTCTTGTCGAAGTCATCAAGATGCTTTCTAGCTTCGACGAAGTGTTCCGTCAAGCTTGTGATTTGAGGCTGGGCAATATCGTCTCTACCCCAATCACCGAAAAGCCTGGACATGTCATTCTGCAAATGCTTTGCATACAAAGCTTCTGCTTCAACCTCAAGCTTCTTTGAGAGTGCTTGCATTTGGTTGAGCCGAGCTGTGGTGTAGAAAATGCTGACAATCGCAGTTGAGATACCAATCAAAAAAATCAGCGTGCCAGAAACTCCTGTCGACTCAGAAAAGCTATAACTTGCAACGGGCAACAGGCTGAGAACCAGCAGAACCAACAAAAATCGGCTCTCTACCTCTGCCACCGCTTGTGCGAGAATCAGCACACTAAGCTCCACATTCTGGCGCCAAGCATTTCTTACAACACAAATCCTCTTGAAAAGGCCTGACCAACGGTGCCTTTCGCAATAGCCGCTCTCAGAAGAATGAAAAGAATGACATGAAGGATGGCTGCACGGGAACGGTTTGTTTGCATTCAACATCTCCTGTTGAGTGCTGTGAGGCTCTGTCTCCGCATCTTCTCCAGCTGATTCGTCACTGCTTGTGGCACTGGACCTGCCAAACCTGGTTGGTTCAAAGTACACTGAGCTGACATGTGGCAGCTGGCGGGCGCTGAGTTGTCGCATCGGTTGCCAGATGAAACGGAAGCCCCGGGTGCAACGCGCTTTGATAACACCGCCAAAATCAACATGAGCAAATCCAGGGAACCAGCTTCGCTTTGGCAAACCTTCAATGTTCACCCAAGTGTCCAAGCTGCCTCGAAACCATTTCAGCGACTTGATGGATTGGTGGAGTTCCATCCTCGCATCAATCGACACCTGGCCACATCCACTGAGATTTATGACCAAACTCTCCAGGTTTCGCGACGACAGCAAAGCTGAACTGAAGCATCCGAAGTCTTCCAAACACGGCAAGTTCATGAACCTGCAGCGAGATGACCACAGCAGCTGGAGGATATAACGAAAACACGATCTTTTCCACGAAAAAAACGCGAAAAGAAAACAAGATCATTTATGAAAAAACATGAAAAACACAAAAAAGATTGGGGCACAATGCTGCAAAATTGCCAAGCAATTGACACAAAGGATGAACATCATGCTTCGGGTTCAACATAAAGAAAAATGCGACTGGAAATTCACAACTCAGCGCACCATAGCTCCAAGTACATGATGTTCTCCATTTCTCTCATGGCAACTCCAAGCCCTGCCGCAGTCCTGAAGTGTGCGGAACCTGTGAAGCGCAAATTCAACTGGACCAAAGACTTCAAACACTGCACCGAAGATGTAAACATGTCCAGAGTCTCAAGACCCGAGAATCCCAGATCTAATCGCAAAACGCGCAACTCTGCAGGAAGGCTTTGGATCAGCACATTGAGCTCATGGTCAGAGAAAATCCGGCATCCAGTCAGTGAAAGCTGCACTATCTTTCTACCAACGTCTGCCTTTACAGCTGTGGCCAGGAGTTCAGTGCATCTTCCTTGAAGGACAAATCCGTACCAGCTGCATAAAGCGAAGTGCGAAGCAAGAGCTTCATCTACTCGCTGGAAATTGGGATCCCCCGTGGGATACGACTGCAAAAGCTCAGTCGCAAGTTCCAAGACGAGAAAAGGCAATGCTGTTCAGAATTCGCACTTTGTCGATGTTCTGCGTGGCATGAGCTTCCTTGAGCGGTTGAACATTCACATTTCTAATATGCAGCTCACTTTGTGGAAAAAGAGGAAACTTGGAATAAAATATCATACTGTGACATGAAAACAATGAACCATGGGTATTCAATGGATTGTCCAAATACATAAATTCGCTTCTCCACACAACATCAAAACAGCAAAAGTTTCTTGCAATCCTGCACCAAGTTTCTTCGATTTTGACCTTCAAACCCTTTTCCAAAAGGTCCAGAGGAAAGTGACGCTCACGAGCTGCTTTGTGGTGCAAGCCGATGATGCCGATCATTCGACTTTCTGCTCCAGCAAGTCCATCAGTAAGCACATGAGCCTCAGAGATCAACAAATTTGGAACGGTCAAAACATCACTTATCACTTATCAATACTTATCACCTCTTTATAAAGATATATGGAAAGGCAGGCTTACAGTAAGGTGATGTGAAAAGGTTCACCATGGTGCAGAAATGGGGATTACGGTAAAGGCGATGGTCTCAACCTTTCGAGCAGACCACGCAAAAGAAATGTCCACACAAGGCCACCCCTTCTGTGTCGAGTAGCTTTGTCATATGCGTCAGTGGCTCCCACATCAAGCAGTAAACGTCGTCTGGACCAGTTGCCCTCTCGATGTTCGATCGCCTTGGTCGCTTTTGGGGTGAAAATACCGGAATTGTCTACACCAGTGTCTCCTTCGATCCACTATCTACTGAAGCATTGCCTGCCTTTACGAACATGACCTGGTGTTGCTCCTGCTTGTTATCCCCCATTCACATGTATGCAAATCAACCAAGCGATCATGCTGTTTGGTTGTGTTTCGCATTTTGCACTGAAACAAGCTAGCTGCTAGCTGGACTCAAAATGTGTCCCTTCAAGCAGAACTCATGAACAAAAAAAAATCACGTTCATGTCACATGTTTCTCGTTCTATGATGCTTTCTCGCACTTCTAGGAATTTCTAAGGCTGGGGCAATGGCTTCCTCGAAGCAGCACCAAATCCTTTCGAAAGGCGTTCCGTTGTTGTTGTTGTTGTTGTAAGCGGACGTCAACCTGCTCCTCACCGAAGTGAAGTAGTTAAGACGCCATAGTATGCCATCTGCGAGAATCAAGTTCCCATACTTCTCCAAGCAAAACTCAAAGGAAGCGAAACCTGCCTGAAAAAAAAATAAACACAGTGCGCCAGCTAGCATTCCGCAAGGAATGTTTGTTGATCAAGTACGACTTGCCAAAAAGGTAAAGTCCGTAGCCTCTGCAGACGCCAAACTGCTGCAGCCCAAGCCACGGCTCGCTGATGTCGCTGCACAGCCGCAGCGATCATGGAGCGTGAGTCACGCAACACCTCACCTGCCTGAGCATCGGCTGTCGCATTGAGAACGCGGCAGAGATGAACATCAATCCAACCATCTGGTGGTGTCCAGTCAGGCACCTTGTTGTGAGAAGGGATCCAAGTGCAAACAGTGCCCTGAATCAATAAGCCGCTGATCCGCTGCCAGAAAAGCGGCAAGTCACCCTCCCAACGGCCAGTGCTAATGCCTCGCTGAAGCCGCCGCACCAAAGCCTGATTGTCAATCAAGAGCATCACCGGTCTGTTAGCTGCAGAAGAGGCTAAACAAGCTTGCAGAAGAGCAGCACGCTCACCTGCAGCAGGTGTTTGCTCAAAACCAGTCACGGCACCTTGAACAGTGGTGCCTGAAAGTGTCGAAACCGCCCAGCTAGCTCTTTGCCATCGATCACAGGAAGTAGCTATGATACAACTGCCGTCCAAACCCAAGGTGGGTCGCTGAAGAGGATCGAATTGCTGAATAAAAGTAACCAAAGCAGGATCTGCAACCATGTTGGAAAAAGGCAACACAGGAGGAGCATCCACAAGTGGAACCAGCAAACGACGTTCAGTAGCGCTCCTGAACTCACCATCCCATGGCTGCGCTTGGCAGTGAAAAGTGAGATGTTCTCGATCAGGAGACCGCAATCCACATTCACAACTCAAAGCAGAACCAAAGCGCTCTGCGACCCTGCCATCCACTGCAGCACCAGTCAAAACCCTGCGACTGTAGTAATCCATGCCTAAAGCTGCATTTGCCTGAAAAAGGAAAACCGGCTCCTTGCCGTTTGGCCATCGACCATCCGTTTTGGTGTCTTTAGTCCACAAACCAACGAGCCATGAATGGATAGCGGCTTTTTGCAAGCTTTTCAAAGACATCCACCCAGGTTTCAAAATCCCAGCAGGCGTGTGCCACAGGCCATCGTCAAGTCGCCATTTCCAATCTTTGAGCACTGCTTTCCAGCGAGGAGCAGGCGAGGTAGCTGCAGGCAACCCTTGGGCACGGCGGCATTGCCGATTCCATTCCGCCCGGGCGGCGGTGAACTGGAGCGCAAACATCGGATGTAGTCTTGCAGAACCCAAAGAATTCCAAAAGAGCAGCCGGCTCCTACCTGGAGGAGCCCTTCGACCCCAAAGTGCAGTTTCGATCATAGATGTCCATGTTCGAATGGTTCTTGCACTGAAGTGATGAAAAGCACCGGACCAAGCAAATAAAGATATCACCAACTTATGCACCAATGCAATGCGAGTGCCTAAGTGCTGTGCTGCCAAACGAATTTTGAGACATCGTCGCTGAATGTTGTCACTGACAATATCCGCATCAACACAAGAACTGGGGCGTGACAAATTGTATTGAATGCCAAGCAGTGTGAAAGTATCCGCAGGTACACCTACTAAATCTTTCTTCTTGCGCACCTTGACAACCAGATGCGGTTTGGTGGCGAAGCTAGCCAATTTGTCAGGGTGAAGTTCGAAGCCGAGAATAGCATCGGCTTGCGCTCCCGCAGTCATGGCGTTGATGACCACTTCAAAACTTTGACAACCTTGTTTCCACATGGTGCGATCGTCCAAATAAATAGCCAAAGAAATCCTTGGTTCCTGCCGTTTGACAAACCTCACCCAAACTGTCATCAAAGCGTTCAGTAGCGCAGGGCTGGCTGGACAGCCTTGCAACAAACCCCGTTGAGCAAAAACCGGATGAGGGTGATAAGAACCTTGCCAAGCAAACCAACGACGCTGTTCACTGTAAAAATCAGCGAGTAAATCACAAATTGATGAGGGAGCACCGAACCATCGCCACACTTTAATGGCTGTCTGAGGGCAAACTGAATCAAAACACTTGCGAACATCAGCTTTGCACCCGACCAAATCGACACGAGACTGCTTTGCCGTGCTGACAGCTTCGTAGAAACGTTCATGGACTTCCATGATGCCCTTGCCTGGTAGACCACCAAAAAGTTCGGGCGAAGCCCATTCAGCAATCCAAGGCTGTAATTTTTTCGGAGTGGCACTCATGCAAATACGCCACAGGACAGTGACAATGGCTAAAGGGCGCATGCCACCAGTAGCTTTTGGTAACAAAGCAATTCTAACATCTTTCCACATCGCAGGAACACAGCCATGTCGCAAGCAAGCATCCCAAAGAGCACCGACCTGATCCCAAAAAGCAATGGGAAGATTGCACAAATGGAGAGCTGTCCAGGCATCCATGCCCGGAGCCTTGTCCTTCGCTTTGAGCGCAATCCGAACCAATTCAGAACCACTAACCTGAATACAGTCATCCGGCAATGGATCGCTTGCAGAGCCAATCTGAGAGTACAACTGGTCCCCCAGATTCAAATTCGGAAGCGACCCTGGATTCCAGTACCTCTCCCAATCCAATGCTGCGCACTTGGCCCTATCTGCAGGTAGAATGGGGCCATCAAAACTTGCAGTAGGACTGGCGGGCGGCACCTGTTTGACCCACCTGCCTAGTTTGGTGGCATTTTCCTGCACGCTGTCCTTCCACGCCTCCAAGCGTAACTTGGACGCTGCTGTAGCTTCTGCATTTGCCAATTCTAGCACTGCACTAACCAACCTGGGGTCATCCAAAGAGAAAAAAGCCAAAGAATGATGTAAATGAGGGCCATCACGAACCAACTTCTTCTCCAACTCTGGCAACGGGGCCTTTTGGTACTCCACCACTCTTCGTGCGAAGCGTCTGAGCTTGCGCTCTTTCACTGTTTGCAAAGAAGGCGCTTTTGAAGACGGAGGACTGGCAATTTGCTGCGGGCCCTGGCGCATAGCACGACCAGTTTTGCCACGTGCGAGAAGAAGAGATTCTGCGCAGTTGCTAAGTAAGGTCCAAGCAGAGTCCACGTTGCCTGTACTCAATGCATTCCAAAATCGTCACATACTTCTTCCCAAGCACTTAGCCAAGAAGCTTCAGCGACCTTTTCAGAATGCAAAGGGGCACCAACTGGGAGAGTCCACGGTGTGGATAATGAACCAGGCACATGCAAGTTGTAAACCACCGCGTCATGGTCAGCCACGCCAAGATGTTGCTCCCTACCAGTAATAATTAACCGAGGAGTGCACAAGCCATAGTCAATGACCACACCTGTATAAACACCTGCAGCAGTTCGATGTGTACCACCTAAAACACGATCTCCGCAAACCAGCTCATCACAGGACCGCCACTGTCCAGTAGCCAAAACGTTAGAAATTGGCCAACAATGAATTTCCAAATTGAAGTCACCCATGATCACTGTATCTTCACCACAAGCAGCAACAAACTCGAACAGCGCACCCAGCGCACGGCTGGCAGCTGTGCGATCTGAAGCATGTAAGTAAACATTGATGAGAATCAACGGCCTTTGCTGAGGTCTATAGAGTTTGACGGCCATGGATCTTTCCACAGACACCATGTCGACAGGAAGGGCCAAGGCCTCAGCAGGCCACTTTGTTAGAACCAATGTACCACCTTCCACTACATTTTTCGAATTTCTTCCTTGAGGGCCAGGAAAAAGTTGCCACCCGCGTGCCTTGACGGCACGAGTCACAGCATTCCAGCTGTGATTGTTAACTCTAGTTTCTTGAAGACACAGAACATGTAAATTCTGGAGCTGAGCAAAGTCAAGCACACCACCCAAGCGGCCTCCCAAGGACCGTACATTCATAGTCCCCAACCGCATAGTGCTGTCAGAGCCCGTCATGGGTTCTGATCCACAGCGCCATCCTGCTGCAATCCCAAAATGTCCAAAGCTCGCGAAGCAGCTCGCTGTCTGGCACTTGGAGCCTGAGCCGCAAGAGGCACCAAAATATCCCTTTGGCCCTTTCGAAACTTAGTCCAAACCATTTTACGAGGACACTGACTTCCTGTAAGCCGTCTGATGTTGTTGACACAACGCTTGCAATGCACACAAGCAAAACGCACCGTAAAATTGGCAGGCCACACAATGGCCTCAATCTGATGCGTGCTGTCTGCTGCAGTATCAGTGGTGCGAACTGCTCCAGAGTCGATGATTTCCAAAACTGTGCGGGCACCCTTCTTGAGGTCATCGCTGATGTCTGCATTTTTGAGGCACGCACGCAATCTTTCCACCAACTGCTGTCGTTTGGGCCCTTTGCTGGAAGCATACTGTTCACAAGCAATCTTTGCCAAACGCTTCGCTGTCAAAGCCATACTGCCACAAGTTTTGCAAATGACGTAAGACATTCCAACTCTTTTCTGTTTGCCATTTCCTGTGGCTGGAATGGTAACGAAAGTGGGGTCATGTGCTCCAGCATCGCCACGCTTGAAGCCAAGCAACCTTCGAGCCACTGCAGCTGCACGCACCTGGCGCGTGGCTTTGCTAGCATTCTCCCGTCTGAAGCTGCTGTCCTTGTGGAAGAGCTTGGCATCCGCCTGAGGATGTTTGTCTTCCCTATGCTTGCGGATGACGCTGTACACTTGGCCAGGTTTGAGGTTGTGATCAGCGGACAAGCCAAGTTTGCAAACAGGACACTTCCAGCTATAGACTCCTCCCTTCTTGACTGCAGACAGCGCAGGCAAAGTGTTTTTGAAGCCGATTTTCAACTGTTCCTTCTCATCGGGATGCCAAGCATTGATATGAGCTCTCTTCTTGTCAACCCATCCTTTGCACACCCCAGTGGAAAAGTCACACAAAGGGCATGTCCACTCAGTACGCTTAGTGCGTCTGGACGAAGCACTGGCTGCGTCTTGTCCTTCACTGGCTGCACGTGGCGTGCACGGACCCCGACCCGAAGTAGCAGCCGCAGGGGAAGAAGAATTCTTGCGCTGCTCTGACAAAGTAGAGGCGGGCGCGGGGCTAGCACACCTTCCACGTTTATTGTTGCTATGAACCAGTGACGGCAAAGCTGACAATCTGGTGGCACCAACTGAAGTAGCGCCACATTCCGATCCTCCACCTCTGTTGCCCTGCATTGGACCATTTGCGGCCTGAGTCAAAACTTCAGGAGGGAAAGCACCTTCAAGTCGTTCATAGTGCTTTGAACGAAACCACAAAGCGATGGGAGCACCACCCTTGCCACGACCATTGTAAATCTCCGGAACCCCACGAGGCTGGAAGACAATGATCGGGCGATCGTAGTGCACAGCCGCAGCAGAAACTTCAAGAGCACTGCCCCAAGCACCAATCTTTGAGAGCATGGTGAGATAGCTCTCCCATGATTCGCAAGCATTCTCCGCCTCTGTTGGCTCCTTGCCGTCCCACCAGGGCTTGTAACGACCCTGGTGCTTGGTCAGGTGGGTGACAACGCTTGCACGCACATTCCTGGCTGTTTTTCCGCCCAAACTTTGAGCAAGGGCTTCAAAAAGACAGTTGCCGTCAGCAGGGATGCTTTTCACCTTCATATTGTGAGGGGGCTTGGGTTCCCCCGCAACACGCTTGGCCGGAGCTGAATCCAGCACCAAAAGAACTCCCTCAGACATCTGCATAGCTCTGTAGAATGAAGTGCTGCGTGGGTTGGTTTTGATATCCTCTTCCACGCAGTGCTGGTTGTTGGCATATGCACAGACCCAATAGAATGTACTGCTTGAGAGTTCTCGCACCAGAGCATGCTGCTCCAAGCAGGCCAGAAACTTACAAACAGGCTCCTCACAGATCTGCCCAACACAAAATTGGACGTGCTTCAAAGCAATAGATTGACTTTCATCTATCATTACGCTGGATGTTCATTTCTTTTTGATACAGCATCCTATTGAGGGTCCGAAATGAACAAGTCCAAAACTCAACCAAGGCTTCTAGGGGAATGTGAATTATTAGCGGAAAAAGTAACTTGTTGCTGACAGACAATGCAATAACACGATCTCAAACAACCTTGAGGGTTTGCCTATCCAAGGCTCGATCCAAGCATGTGACACAAACCAGTGAGGTCTCTGCACTTGAATCGCCATGAGCTCTACCATGCTGCAGCCCTTTTTCGCATAGCCGTCCTGGGATTCTGCATAATGTTGCCAATTAAAAAAAGAAAAACGGTAGATTCTTCAAATTGGAAAATGTTGTCACATCATCAACAAATCCAGGCTTCGGTGGCTGGTTTGATGATCCAATGATTCGCTTGATACAAGTTGAAGGTCTCAAACTGCAGCCTTGTCCCACGCTGTTCTCCGAACGTTTCGCACCATCTGTCAGCCATCTTGGAGATGAAAACAACAATCTTTGCCAATTGTTCGCGAGTGATCCCTCGCTCTGCAGTATCTTCGATGCAGAAAGCCTCCTTCGACAGGTCCACCAACAAATGCAGCAAATGAAATTGGAATGGAATTCAAAAAGCATTGTGCAGTACCCTCAAAAGGTGCAATCATGGGAATCATGGGCCTGCAATCTCTGAATTTCAAACGGTTGACTTTTAAATACGGTTTCTCTTTATTCGATTTGATCCTATTGGTTATATTGCCTTTGTTTCACATGGTCTCAATGCACAAAGGCGCCTGTTCAGTGGCCGACTGTTCCCCCACTATCAAGTAGATCTCACAAGCCACCAGTTCGAAATTGAATCGGTCCAAAACACTGCTGCACTTGTCGCAATTGGTACTTGTTGGCATTTAGTTTCTAATCGTGATTTGCTACTTGGCATGGTCTGCATTACCTATTGAAAAAGAAACAAAGCTGCAGGTTTCTCTCCTGGTTGGTGATCTCTGAGTAGTTTGTCAAGACTAATGTGCTGTGGCGGGTTGCCTCCACAACGTCATCGCGTTGTAGCTGGCAGACCCCACTTGACAGCAACTTGTTCCCATGCCATGGGCTGTCTGGCAAACGCTCACGTAGCAGTAAAATAATGTCAGCAGCGGTGCTCGAAGCAGTCAGTTTGATATCAAAGTGACCATGTCCAGGAATATCCACAGAAACCGACATGAGGCAGCGAGTCCTTTGCGCTGTCCAGTGGCACGAATTCAGTGCAGTCTGTAACAATACACAGATTTGTCCGTGGTTTATCAAATACTTTCTCTTACGCAACATGAGATTTGGCTGCTTTGTTCTCAATGTACTTGGCTGGCCGTTTCATGTCGAGGTGAGTGTCACCGAATGCTGTGATACAGGTCCGTCTTGAGAGCGGAGACAATCTGCAACACCTCCAAAAGAACCAAAAGAACCAAAAGAACCAAAAGAACCAAAAGAACCAACACAGTAAACATGACCCACACGTCTCTTCAACGCTTGGTTTCCGAGCTCTTCCAGGACCTCTGCAGGGAAGTCCTGCAGCTGTCAAGCCTAATCAAGCCTAATCAAGCCCAATCAAGCCTAATGCATATCGTGGATCAACTTTGTTTTGCCGAACCCTGAAGGATCCTCAACTCTGTTCCAACATAGTGCGACGACGAGGTGGCGTCCTCAGCTGGCATTCATCATGGTGGCAAGATGCACCGAATGTCCATGCTGCCGGGTGGTACCGGACAAGGTTGCAATGCCAAGTGGGGGCAACGGACAAGTGGTGTCACGACTCAAACCAAACTGTGAAAAGGTTAAAAGGTGAACTTTGATGAACTTTGAACTTCTTTGCCCTCCAATCAAACTTGGCAATGAAAACCCAATTTTTCAGTACAGGAACATCAACTGTAAAAGCAGGATCTCCGATCACCAAAATTGGAGGACCTACCGGGTACATGTTGGAAGTGCCACCTGCTAGGATCAACATTTCAGGCACTAGGTGGACCCGCCGGACCCAACTCCACTTTTCTGAGACAAAACAGATTCCAATCACTTGTTATTCAACATATTTGAAAGCCTCAAATTTGTTAAAAAAAACACAACGGAAATCCGAAAACCTCCGCGGAAACTTCTCCCTTGACGCCAGATATGAATCGATCGGCTCCAGCTCCACTTCCTGCCTCGCTGTGCAACGTGGCAGCTCCACGGTTCGCCTCGTAGCGAACCATCTGAGGACGTGGAGCTGAAATTTCCGGCATGTTTTGACAAATTCAGAGATCCCTACAACTTGGAAAATATCTATTCAACGGAAAGTGCAAAGCGTTTTGCCTTAGTTCCTACAGCTGGCCTTTCCACACTCACTCGAGCATACCGTATACAGTAGGATAAAATGGCATTAAAAGATCAATGAATCTTCTAGATGTTTACAACATATGCTGCCACTGAAAAGCCACAATCCATCACAATCTGACTGTTTTCATGATTCATGATGATTCATGATGATATAAAAATCAACTCATGTCAACTCGTGTCAGCTCACCCCCTGGTCATGTCCTCATTACGACGCGCATCGTCTCTCAGGCCTGGCATCGTCTCCCCGCCACGTGGAGAACCCGCACCCAGGTGCCCAGGTCATGAACTGCGTAACAACCCAAGGCAATTTTAAGAAGGACTGCGCTGAATCAGGGTGAGTTCAACCAGACAATATGATGTATATCTATCTATTAAATTTAATTTATATGTATCATTGATTTATGAATATCAATGATTGATATGATATCAATTGATATGGAAGGCAGTATCCCCGAGCATTGATTCTTGGGTGCGCTGCCAATGATCAAAATATCGGAACCCCAAGTATTCGCATTCCGTGCTATGATCACCCGTAGGGCTTTTATAGTGCAAAGCTATAGGCCCACCCAAACTCACGGCTCACATACGGCCCTTCTCTACTAAACGATCCAACGGAAAAAAATCCGCAATGCCTCCCTACAATATTTCCTTTCGCAATGTTCTATACTTTGTGATTAGGTGGATCAATTGCGAGATCGATTTTCACAGTTGTTCCTGTTGATGGCCGAAGATGTGGATCATATGTCATGTCGCGGGCGGCCCATGGTCTTTATAAAACGGCATGCTGATGATATCGATATTGTGACCGCCACTATGCCACCGTGCTGCAAGTGCGCCCACCAAGCCACGAACAAACCATCGGTCGTGTGTCACTTTACCATCTGGTAAACTAACATATAGCTATGGAAAATCAGCATTTTGTATGGGTAAATCCACTATTTCTATGGCCATTTTCGATAGCTATGTTTGTTTACCAGAGGGTAGTTTTGATGTTCTGGATTCAAGCGGTGTTGGTTCAGTGTGTGAAACACGAAAAAATAATCAGAAAATTGCCCCGACGCCCAGCGCCCAAAGTCTTTTTCCGGCGCCTGGTCGCTGACTGTCGAGGCCTGAGCAGCAGGTGTGTCTTGCCACGGAGAACTCGAAACACCGCTGGACACGAACAGCAGAAAGACACGTTTCGGTCAAGGGAACAGAAATTCCAAGAATCAGTGACAGGGGACGCCTTTCATCTTTTAAAAAACCTGAAATAACCTGGAAGGTGTTGAGTCGGGACTTGTGTTTGGCCAGAAGGAAACTTTGTTACACCGGGTTACACCTCTCTCAGCAGCTTCCTTCCAGGTTCAAAACAAACAATTTCTGTTCCGCTCCCGACAGACCTAATGGTTTTCTTGCCGGAGGGCCATACATTGAACCTTACAAAGAGTTTTCAGGTAGTTGCCAGCCAAAAAAACAGCAAGACATCCCATCTCATCCCACAGCAGCCTCAGCAATCGAGTCCAAACTCCAAAAAATCACCAGGCGAGGACAGAAACCTTGATAAAACACATGATAAAACATGATAAAACCTGGATAAAACCATTAAACTATCATTAAACCCTGATTCCTTTGCTGACTTTGAACATACTTCAAGTGCTCCCGGTTTCGGCCTCGGTGCTTGCAGACCGGCTCCGGGACCTCAGAGTCGTCAACAGAAACCCCAGCCTGGTGGAAAGAGCGCGACTACAACCTGATCCCCAGGCAGCTTGACCCATTTTCGAACAGAAAGGACATCCTCTAAGCCGATCTAAGCCGGATATCTCAGGGATTTAGGCAGTCGATACTTGAACAAATTGCGGGCAACTCCTTGAGATCGTTTCCGTACAAGTGTAGCTTCTGCAAGCTGCTGAGTCCTGAGAAGACTTCAGCAGGCAACTCAGTGAGTTTGTTGCCATTCAGGTGGAGCTTCTGCAAGTTGTTGAGCCCTGAAAAGGCTTCAGCACGCAGGTGAGTGAGATCGTTACTACTCAGGTCGAGAATCTGCAAGCTGCTGAGGCTTGAAAAGATGTTCGTAGGCAATTGGGTCAGTTTGTTTGAATCAAGGTAAACCTTCTGCAGGTTGCCAAGCCCGGAAAAGAACTCAGCGGGCAACTCGCTGATCTGGTTTGTGTTGTTTCCGACGAATTGGACAAGCATAAGATCCGTAGCAAAGACTGGGTCTACGCCCGTGTTGTTTTCCATCTTTCCCAAGTTGAGCACCTGCAGGTTTCTGAGCCCTGCAAAGCCTTGAGAAGGCAACACACTGAGATTGTTGTAACGCAGGTCAAGCACCTGCAGGTTACTGAGCTCTGCAAACAGGTTGGCAAAGGCTTCAGGAGGCAATTCATTCAACTTGTTCCCAAAGAGATAAAGCTCTTGCAGGTTGCCAAGCTCAGAAAAGACTTCAGCAGGCAGCACACTGAGCTCGTTTTCATACAAGTAAAGCTCTCGCAACTTGCTGAGCCCTGAAAAGACGTTAGCAGGCAACTCGCTGAGATCGTTTTGGCTCAAGTACAACTTCTGCAATTTACCAAGCCCTGCAAACGATTTGGACCAGACTTTAGAAGGCAGCTTGCTCAGTTTGTTGGCACCCAGATTGAGATGTTGCAAGTTGCTGAGCCCTGCAAAAAGATTGGCCCAGACTTCAGCAGGCAACTCACTGAGCAAGTTCGACCACAGGTCAAGCTCCTGCAAGTTACTGAGTCCTGAAAAGACTCCAGCAGGTAGCGAGCTGAGACTGTTACGCTTCAGCCGGAGCTTCTGCAAGTTGCTGAGTCCTGAAAAGACATTAGCAGGCAACTCGCTGAGAGCGTTTAGGCTCAAGTACAGCTTCTGCAATTTGCTGAGCCCTGCAAACACTTCAGCGGGCAACGCACGGAGCTTGTTGTAAGCCAAGACAAGCTCCTCCAAGCTGCTGAGCCCTGAGAAGACTTCAGCAGGTAACTCACTCAGTTTGTTGGACACGAGGTTGAGAATCTGCAAGTTGCTGAGATTGGCCCAGACTTCAGCAGGCAACTCGCTGAGTTTGTTATTTCTCAGGTCCAGCTTCTGCAACTTGCTGAGCCCTGAAAAGATTTTGCCTGGCAATTCAGCCAGCTTGTTTGAACCAAGGTCGAGGGTCCGCAACAAAGGAGTCTTATCAAAGATGCCATTTGGCAGCGAGCTCAACCTGTTTTCGCTCAGATCGAGAACTTGTAGCCGCGGGGTGTGTTGCAGAAGCTCTTGTGACAGCACACTCAGCTCGTTTCCATCAACGATGCGAAAGCCCCTCTCATCAGATTTACCCACCAGCAACAATTGCTCCAGAGCTGGCATGGGGCGCAGCAAGCCTTCTGGCAGCTCCTTCAAACCATTTTGACTGAGCGACAAGATTCTCAAGTTTGACAAGCCCGTGAACGTGTCTGACTCCACCTGTTGCAAACCCAAACCGCCCAAGTCCAGCAGTTGCAAGCGGTCCAAAGGGGCGAACACCCTCTCAGGTAAAAAAAGACAACCGAATGGCAGAGAGCGACAATCGTTGCAAACACCTTGAAGAAGCGAAGGCATCTTCCGCAATACTTGTGATGTCCTGCTCACTCAAACTCACATCTTTGAGGCGAAGAATGCCTACAAGGTGGCAGTTCGCGAGGTGCTTTGCACCATAGTCCTTTTCCTGACAGCGACACGGAAAGCATCCGAAATCATCCTTGTGAATCGGGTAGAAGTGCGTTGAAAGCAATAGAGCAATGATCGTGACAAGCAAACAGGGCGAATACCTTAGCAGCGCCAGGAGAAACAAAGAAGGCAAATAACTTAATCTATCACAGGCCGATGCGATGAAATAGCTGGCCACTACAGAATGGCAAAGGCTCATGACGAAACATAAACCAGGTCTCAAAGGGTATCCAAAATGTTAATGCGGGGAACACCGCCCGAAGCCAGATTTTTCAAATTAAAAACAGTGTTTAAGTGGACAATACTGGGCAAGGCAATTCATGGCTGACAATACTGGGTGACTTCTGATACCTCAGAATTCTGGAACCTTGGAATGCTGGCACTTCTGGTAACCTTAAACGTGCAACTTTGGTTTCCAAACTGAGAACCCTGGAACCTGCGAGAAACCAAACTGGTTTAGTCCCATGGCACATTCTGAATCAGTCCCAAAACAAGTCAGTTCAGCATGTTCAGCGTAAATAAAGCTGAAAAAAAAACACGCCTCTCTGCACCAACATGTTGACTCAACATGTAAATACAATGACAACAGGTTACATAACCACCATGGTTTGGAAATGTTGACACAACCTAAAAGGAAACCAATGCAAGCAAAATGCAATGCTTTGCAGAATATCCTGCATCTCTTGGAGAAAGAAAATCTCCATGGCATCAGCAGTGACCGGGAAGCAGAATTCTGCAAGCTTTGCACCTTCTTCCAGAAAGTCAATCGATCGCTCCGCTCCAAGGCACGGCACACGGTGCAAACATGCGCAAGTGAATAGTAGACAGCAAAGAAACCCAGAAAATCAGATGGGAATGCAAATGCTGGGTCCAATTCTGCTTCGAAGTTGACCGAAGCCTCATCCCCGAAATTTCCTCGAATGGCTTGGTCCAGCTGTAGTTCGTAGATGGCCAGCAAAGTGATATCAAGAACCGCATCCATCATCGCAGCGCCACGGCGCACCCACTTCACAGAGGGCAAACCCAACAAAATGGTTGGATAGATGCTGTTCAGACATAGGAAACCCACAAAAGCCCAAAAACATTGTTCGAATGCATCTGAATGCTTCGGAGCTGAATTGAATGCAAATGACACAAGGCCACCCATAATTTGGAGCTTTCCAAAGGCCTGCAGCATCACTGTGAATAACTGCAGCATTGCAACTTTGAAGCCGTAGAGCTTGCCTTCAATGCCAAAATACTCCTCGTAGAGGAACTGGGTGGGCTTCAACGGTCTCAACTTGATATTGGCTGACCGACACCGGCGCAAGTCGCTCAAGAGGACGATGATCAAGGCCAGGTATGGCAAAGAGAAAACAATGGAAGGCAACAGCTGCGAAAGGCTCTCCCCCAACCATCCAGAATCAGCAGCGACAGCCTCCGGCAATCTCCCATCACTGGGCTCAACTGTCTGCTTGAGAGCAAATGCATCTCGGATCAATTGTGGAAGCTTGCAACGGATGAAAGGTGGACTGTACCGCACAAAGTATTGCCCCCCAAGGTACGTTGCTGCAAGTAATGAGCTGATCCGAAGCAAAGCAACAACACCGACCACCAATCGTGATTGCTGTGCTGGTCGCCCAGACATAAGCAAAGGATCTACCTGCAAACTGCCCGCCACAAGTCCCACCTGTCCTGCCAAGTGGTGCACATCGTCCACTTGATTCTCCAGCTTTGTCAAAGAGGCTTCACGGAAACGGATCGTTGCTAAATAGTGGCCGATCTTGACCACCATCTCGGCACATCTGACACCAGCTTGGACTGAAGCAAAAGAATCGCGAGTACGCACGATCTTGATTTCTCTCAACTCATCATGCTCTGCTCTGGTTTTGAGAAAGCACCACGCACTGAGCATTCTTTCCCAATCATCGAAGATTACATCGCAATACAAGAGATCTAGGATTCGACTGGGTTCACCTTCTCGCACAACAGCCTCTTGTGCCACTGGCACTGTCATCAGTACGGGCCGCAAAGCTTGCCGAGATATGGAACCAGGCTGCTCCTCCAAGAACTCTCGCAGTGGGAGGCACAGATTCTTGTCGAAGTCATCAAAATGCTTTCTGGCTTCGACGAAGTGTTCCGTCAAGCTTGTGACTTGAGGCTGGGCAATATCGTCTCTACCCCAATCACCAAAAAGCCGGGACATGTCATTCTGCAAATTCTTTGCATACAAAGCTTCCGATTCAACTTCAAGCTTCCTTGACAGTGTGTGCATTCTGTTGAGCCGAGCTGTGGTGTAAACAATGCTGACAATTGCAATTGAGATAACAATCAGAAAAATCAACGTGCCAGACACTCCTGTTGACTGAGAAAAGGCATAACTTGCCACAGGCAACAGGCTGAGAACCAGCAGAACCAACAGAAATCGGCTCTCTACCTCTGCCACTGCTTGTGCAAGAATCAGCACACTAAGCTCCACATTCTGGCGCCAAGCATTTCCTACAACACACATCCTCTTGAAAAGGCCTGACCAGCGGTGCCTATCACAATAGCCGCTCTCAGAAGAGTGAAAAGACTGACACGAAGGATGGCTGCATGGGAACGGTTTGCCTTCATCAAACATCTCCTGTTGAGCACTGTGAGTCTCTGTCTCTGCATCTTCTCCAGCTGATTCATCACTGCTTGTGGCGCTGGACCTGCCAAACCTGGTTGGCTCAAAGTACACTGAGCTGACGTGTGGCAGCTGGCGGGCGCTGAGTTGTCGCATCCGTTGCCAGATGAAACGGAAGCTCCGGGTCCAACGCCCTTTGATGACACCGCCAAAGTCAACATGAGCAAATCCAGGGAACCAGCGTCGCTTTGGCAAACCTTCAATATTCACCCACGTGTCCAAGCCGCCTCGCAACCATTTCAGTGACTTGATGGATTGGTGAAGTTCCATCCTCGCATCAATCGACACCTGGCCACATCCGCTGAGATCAATAACTATACTCTCCAGGTTTCGCGAAGACTGCAAAGCAGAACTGAAGCATCCGAATTCTTCCAAACATGGCAAGTTCATGAACCTGCAGCCACTGGACCGTGGCAGCTGAGAAAAATGAAAATAACAATACCATGTCCATGGAATCAAAAAGAAAGCGCAGCAAACAATAAGCTGAAAATCATATTTTTTTCTGGTTCAAGATGAAGAAAAATGCGACTGGAAATTCACAACTCAGCGCACCATAGCTCCAAGTACATGAGGCTCTCCATCTCTCTCAGGGCAACTCCAAGCCCTGCCGCAGTCCTGAAGTGCGAGGAACCTGTGAAGCGCAACTTCAACTGGACCAAAGATTTCAAACACTGCACCGTCGATGTGAACATGTCCAGAGTCTCAAGACCCGAGAATCCCAGATCTAATCGCAAAACGCGCAACTCTGCAGGAAGGCTTTGGATCATCACGTCAAGCTCATGGTCAGAAAAATTCTGGCACCCAGTCACTGAAAGCTGCACTATCTTTCTACCAACATCTGCCTTTACAGCCCTGGCCAGGAGTTCAGTGCATCTCCCTTGAAGGACAAAGCCGTACCAGCTGGATAAGGCGAAGTGCGAAGCAAGAGCTTCATCCACTCGCTGGAAATTCGGATCCCCAGCGGGGTACGACTGCAAAAGCTCAAAGTCACAAGTTCCAAGACGAGAAAGAGCTATGCTGTTCAGTATACGAACTTTGTCGATGTTCTGCGTGGCATGAGCTTCCTTGAGCTGTCCAACATGCATTCAAACTCACAATTATGGCTCGGACACCTTCTGGAAAAAGAGAGAACTTGGAATGAGCCAATATATTTAATGTAACATAACATAATATACATAAAATGCAAATGGAACAATGGACCATGGACCTTGTCCATTCAAACGATCGTCCAAATGCATAAAATGGTTCTCCAAACAACGTCAAAACAGTAGAGGTTTCTTTCAATCCCGCACCAAGCTTCTTCGATTTTGACCTTCAAGCCCTTTTCCAAAAGGCCAAGAGGAAAGTGACGCTCACGAGCTGCTTTATGGTGCAAGCCGATGATGCCAATCATTCGACTTTCTGCTCCAGCAAGTCCATCAGTAAGCACATGAGCCTCAGAGATCAACAAATTTGGAACGGTCAAAACATCACTTATCACTTATCAATACTTATCACCTCTTTGGAAATGCAGGCTTACAGTAAGGTGATGTGAAACGGTTCACCATGGTGCAGAAATGGGGGTTACGGTAAAGGCGATGGTCTCAACCTTTCGAGCAGACCACGCAAAGGAAATGTCCACACAAGGCCACCCCGTCTGTGTCGAGTAGCTTTGTCAAATGCGTCAGTGGCTCCCACATCAAGCAGTAAACGTCGTCTGGACCAGTTGCCCTCTCGATGTTCGATCGCCTTGGTCGCTTTTGGGGTGAAAATACCGGAATTGTCTACACCAGTGTCTCCTTCGATCCACTATCTACTGAAGCATTGTGTGCCTTTACGAACATGACCTGGTGTTGCTCCTGCTCGTTATCCCCCATTCACATGTATGCAAATCAACCAAGCGATCATGCTGTTTGGTTGTGTTTTGCATTTTGCACTGAAACAAGCTAGCTGCTAGCTGGACTCAAAACGTGTCCCTTCAAGCAGAACTCACGAAGGAAAAAAAACTCACGTTCATGTCACATGTTTCTCGTTCTATGATGCTGTCTCGCATTTCTAGGAATTTCTAAGGCTGGGGCAATGGCTTCCTCGAAGCAGCACCAAATCCTTTCGAAAGGCGTTCTTGTTGTTGTTGTAAGCGGACGTCAACCTGCTCCTCACCGAAGTGAAGTAGTTAAGACGCCATAGTATGCCATCTGCGAGAATCAAGTTCCCATACTTCTCCAAGCAAAACTCAAAAGAAGCGAAACCTGCCTGAAATAAAAAAGAAGTAAACACAGTGCGCCAGCTAGCATTCCGCATGGAATGTTTGTTGATCAAGTACGACTTGCCAAAAAGGTAAAGTCCGTAGCCTCTGCAGACGCCAAACTGCTGCAGCCCAAGCCACGGCTCGCTGATGTCGCTGCACAGCCGCAGCGATCATGGAGCGTGAGTCACGCAACACCTCACCTGCCTGAGCATCGGCTGTCGCATTGAGAACGCGGCAGAGATGAACATCAATCCAACCATCTGGTGGTGTCCAGTCAGGCACCTTGTTGTGAGAAGGGATCCAAGTGCAAACAGTGCCCTGAATCAATAAGCCGCTGATCCGCTGCCAGAAAAGCGGCAAGTCACCCTCCCAACGGCCAGTGCTAATGCCTCGCTGAAGCCGCCGCACCAAAGCCTGATTGTCAATCAAGAGCATCACCGGTCTGTTAGCTGCAGAAGAGGCTAAACAAGCTTGCAGAAGAGCAGCACGCTCACCTGCAGCAGGTGTTTGCTCAAAACCAGTCACGGCACCTTGAACAGTGGTGCCTGAAAGTGTCGAAACCGCCCAGCTAGCTCTTTGCCATCGATCACAGGAAGTAGCTATGATACAACTGCCGTCCAAACCCAAGGTGGGTCGCTGAAGAGGATCGAATTGCTGAATAAAAGTAACCAAAGCAGGATCTGCAACCATGTTGGAAAAAGGCAACACAGGAGGAGCATCCACAAGTGGAACCAGCAAACGACGTTCAGTAGCGCTCCTGAACTCACCATCCCATGGCTGCGCTTGGCAGTGAAAAGTGAGATGTTCTCGATCAGGAGACCGCAATCCACATTCACAACTCAAAGCAGAACCAAAGCGCTCTGTGACCCTGCCATCCACTGCAGCACCAGTCAAAACCCTGCGACTGTAGTAATCCATGCCTAAAGCTGCATTTGCCTGAAAAAGGAAAACCGGCTCCTTGCCGTTTGGCCATCGACCATCCGTTTTGGTGTCTTTAGTCCACAAACCAACGAGCCATGAATGGATAGCGGCCTTTTGCAAGCTTTTCAAAGACATCCACCCAGGTTTCAAAATCCCAGCAGGCGTGTGCCACAGGCCATCGTCAAGTCGCCATTTCCAATCTTTGAGCACTGCTTTCCAGCGAGGAGCAGGCGAGGTAGCTGCAGGCAACCCTTGGGCACGGCGGCATTGCCGATTCCATTCCGCCCGGGCGGCGGTGAACTGGAGCGCAAACATCGGATGTAGTCTTGCAGAACCCAAAGAATTCCAAAAGAGCAGCCGGCTCCTACCTGGAGGAGCCCTTCGACCCCAAAGTGCAGTTTCGATCATAGATGTCCATGTTCGAATGGTTCTTGCACTGAAGTGATGAAAAGCACCGGACCAAGCAAATAAAGATATCACCAACTTATGCACCAATGCAATGCGAGTGCCTAAGTGCTGTGCTGCCAAACGAATTTTGAGACACCGTCGCTGAATGTTGTCACTGACAATATCCGCATCAACACAAGAACTGGGGCGTGACAAATTGTATTGAATGCCAAGCAGTGTGAAAGTATCCGCAGGTACACCTACTAAATCTTTCTTCTTGCGCACCTTGGCAACCAGATGCGGTTTGGTGGCGAAGCTAGCCAATTTGTCAGGGTGAAGTTCGAAGCCGAGAATAGCATCGGCTTGCGCTCCCGCAGTCATGGCGTTGATGACCACTTCAAAACTTTGACAACCTTGTTTCCACATGGTGCGATCGTCCAAATAAATAGCCAAAGAAATCCTTGGTTCCTGCCGTTTGACAAACCTCACCCAAACGGTCATCAAAGCGTTCAGTAGCGCAGGGCTGGCTGGACAGCCTTGCAACAAACCCCGTTGAGCAATAACCGGATGAGGGTGATAAGAACCTTGCCAAGCAAACCAACGACGCTGTTCACTGTAAAAATCAGCGAGTAAATCACAAATTGATGAGGGAGCACCGAACCATCGCCACACTTTAATGGCTGTCTGAGGGCAAACTGAATCAAAACACTTGCGAACATCAGCTTTGCACCCGACCAAATCGACACGAGACTGCTTTGCCGCGCTGACAGCTTCGTAGAAACGTTCATGGACTTCCATGATGCCCTTGCCTGGTAGACCACCAAAAAGTTCGGGCGAAGCCCATTCCGCAATCCAAGGCTGTAATTTTTTCAGAGTGGCACTCATGCAAATACGCCACAGGACAGTGACAATGGCTAAAGGGCGCATGCCACCAGTAGCTTTTGGTAACAAAGCAATTCTAACATCTTTCCACATCGCAGGAACACAGCCATGTCGCAAGCAAGCATCCCAAAGAGCACCGACCTGATCCCAAAAAGCAATGGGAAGATTGCACAAATGGAGAGCTGTCCAGGCATCCATGCCCGGAGCCTTGTCCTTCGCTTTGAGCGCAATCCGAACCAATTCAGAACCACTAACCTGAATACAGTCATCCGGCAATGGATCGCTTGCAGAGCCAATCTGAGAGTACAACTGGTCCCCCAGATTCAAATTCGGAAGCGACCCTGGATTCCAATACCTCTCCCAATCCAATGCTGCGCACTTGGCCCTATCTGCAGGTAGAATGGGGCCATCAAAACTTGCAGTAGGACTGGCGGGCGGCACCTGTTTGACCCACCTGCCTAGTTTGGTGGCATTTTCCTGCACGCTGTCCTTCCACGCCTCCAAGCGTAACTTGGACGCTGCTGTAGCTTCTGCATTTGCCAATTCTAGCACTGCACTAACCAACCTGGGGTCATCCAAAGAGAAAAAAGCCAAAGAATGATGTAAATGAGGGCCATCACGAACCAACTTCTTCTCCAACTCTGGCAACGGGGCCTTTTGGTACTCCACCACTCTTCGTGCGAAGCGTCTGAGCTTGCGCTCTTTCACTGTTTGCAAAGAAGGCGCTTTTGAAGACGGAGGACTGGCAATTTGCTGCGGGCCCTGGCGCATAGCACGACCAGTTTTGCCACGTGCGAGAAGAAGAGATTCTGCGCAGTTGCTAAGTAAGGTCCAAGCAGAGTCCACGTTGCCTGTACTCAATGCATTTCCAAAATCGTCACATACTTCTTCCCAAGCACTTAGCCAAGAAGCTTCAGCAACCTTTTCAGAATGCAAAGGGGCACCAACTGGGAGAGTCCACGGTGTGGATAATGAACCAGGCACATGCAAGTTGTAAACCACCGCGTCATGGTCAGCCACGCCAAGATGTTGCTCCCTACCAGTAATAATTAACCGAGGAGTGCACAAGCCATAGTCAATGACCACACCTGTATAAACACCTGCAGCAGTTCGATGTGTACCACCTAAAACACGATCTCCGCAAACCAGCTCATCACAGGACCGCCACTGTCCAGTAGCCAAAACGTTAGAAATTGGCCAACAATGAATTTCCAAATTGAAGTCACCCATGATCACTGTATCTTCACCACAAGCAGCAACAAACTCGAACAGCGCACCCAGCGCACGGCTGGCAGCTGTGCGATCTGAAGCATGTAAGTAAACATTGATGAGAATCAACGGCCTTTGCCGAGGTCTATAGAGTTTGACGGCCATGGATCTTTCCACAGACACCATGTCGACAGGAAGGGCCAAGGCCTCAGCAGGCCACTTTGTTAGAACCAATGTACCACCTTCCACTACATTTTTCGAATTTCTTCCTTGAGGGCCAGGAAAAAGTTGCCACCCGCGTGCCTTGACGGCACGAGTCACAGCATTCCAGCTGTGATTGTTAACTCTAGTTTCTTGAAGACACAGAACATGTAAATTCTGGAGCTGAGCAAAGTCAAGCACACCACCCAAGCGGCCTCCCAAGGACCGTACATTCATAGTCCCCAACCGCATAGTGCTGTCAGAGCCCGTCATGGGTTCTGATCCACAGCGCCATCCTGCTGCAATCCCAAAATGTCCAAAGCTCGCGAAGCAGCTCGCTGTCTGGCACTTGGAGCCTGAGCCGCAAGAGGCACCAAAATATCCCTCTGGCCCTTTCGAAACTTAGTCCAAACCATTTTACGAGGACACTGACTTCCTGTAAGCCGTCTGATGTTGTTGACACAACGCTTGCAATGCACACAAGCAAAACGCACCGTAAAATTGGCAGGCCACACAATGGCCTCAATCTGATGCGTGCTGTCTGCTGCAGTATCAGTGGTGCGAACTGCTCCAGAGTCGATGATTTCCAAAACTGTGCGGGCACCCTTCTTGAGGTCATCGCTGATGTCTGCATTTTTGAGGCACGCACGCAATCTTTCCACCAACTGCTTTCGTTTGGGCCCTTTGCTGGAAGCATACTGTTCACAAGCAATCTTTGCCAAACGCTTCGCTGTCAAAGCCATACTGCCACAAGTTTTGCAAATGACGTAAGACATTCCAACGCTTTTCTGTTTGCCATTTCCTGTGGCTGGAATGGTAACGAAAGTGGGGTCATGTGCTCCAGCATCGCCACGCTTGAAGCCAAGCAACCTTCGAGCCACTGCAGCTGCACGCACCTGGCGCGTGGCTTTGCTAGCATTCTCCCGTCTGAAGCTGCTGTCCTTGTGGAAGAGCTTGGCATCCGCCTGAGGATGTTTGTCTTCCCTATGCTTGCGGATGACGCTGTACACTTGGCCAGGTTTGAGGTTGTGATCAGCGGACAAGCCAAGTTTGCAAACAGGACACTTCCAGCTATAGACTCCTCCCTTCTTGACTGCAGACAGCGCAGGCAAAGTGTTTTTGAAGCCGATTTTCAACTGTTCCTTCTCATCGGGATGCCAAGCATTGATATGAGCTCTCTTCTTGTCAACCCATCCTTTGCACACCCCAGTGGAAAAGTCACACAAAGGGCATGTCCACTCAGTACGCTTAGTGCGTCTAGACGAAGCACTGGCTGCGTCTTGTCCTTCACTGGCTGCACGTGGCGTGCACGGACCCCGACCCGAACTAGCAGCCGCAGGGGAAGAAGAATTCTTGCGCTGCTCTGACAAAGAAGAAGCGGGCGCGGGGCTAGCACACCTTCCACGTTTCTTGCTGCTATGAACCAGTGACGGCAAAGCTGACAATCTGGTGGCACCAACTGAAGTAGCGCCACTTTCCGATCCTCCACCTCTGTTGCCCTGCATTGGACCATTTGCAGCCTGAGTCAAAACTTCAGGCGGGAAAGCACCTTCAAGTCGTTCATAATGCTTTGAACGAAACCACAAAGCGATGGGAGCACCACCCTTGCCACGACCATTGTAAATCTCCGGAACACCACGAGGCTGGAAGACAATGATCGGGCGATCGTAGTGCACAGCCGCAGCAGAAACTTCAAGAGCACTGCCCCAAGCACCAATCTTTGAGAGCATGGTGAGATAGCTCTCCCATGATTCGCAAGCATTCTCCGCCTCTGTTGGCTCCTTGCCGTCCCACCAGGGCTTGTAACGACCCTGGTGCTTGGTCAGGTGGGTGACAACGCTTGCACGCACATTCCTGGCCGTTTTTCCGCCCAAACTTTGAGCAAGGGCTTCAAAAAGACAGTTGCCGTCAGCAGGGATGCTTTTCACCTTCATATTGTGAGGGGGCTTGGGTTCCCCCGCAACACGCTTGGCCGGAGGACTCTTTTCAGGAGTACTGACAGTTCTTTTTGCCCCAGCGGGTTCTCCAGCATTGTCCATCTTTGCGTCCGACTTGTCCTCATCCAAATTCTCAGTAGGAACCTTCTCAGCCCCTGCAATAGTCACTGGCTTTTTGACTGGCGTTCCCATGTAGAAAGATTTGCGAGGAGCAGGCGTGGCAATCGCCTGCCATGCATGGCTCTGGTTATAACTGACCCTTCCATTGCTAGCCAGTTTCATGGTATGTGTTCTCTGCCGTCTTTGTCTTGGAGCTTCAACAGCTACAATGACTTTTTCGCCAGCCTGCATTTCAATGAAATCCATATCCTTTTGGGCATTGGCCTGCACCCACCATTCCACTTGTTTGCCCACAGTTTTCCGGGACAACACCTTGAGTTCAGTCAGGCCAGCACGTGTAAGTTCCTGAGTCAAGGTACTAGCCGCCCAATCTCGCGGAACACCAGTGACGCGCCAAGCTCTGGCCTTAGGAGGAGGCTCGGTGCTCCTGGGCTTACGTACTCCCAGTCCATTCCATCCCCGGGCAATGCCCAGGTCACCAGCCATGGACTGAACCTTCTGCAAGTAGCTGGGCCCATCAAGTTCCGAACTTTTCTTGACCCACTCAACATCGCAAGATTCAACCACGGAGTTGTTCCATTGCAAAGGCTCCACAAACCAGGTACTTTTGCCTGAGCAGCCTAGAAGAGCTTTGGCAGCACTACGCTCAATGCGTAAAAGGCCAGTGATCACTGGCTTGCCTCCGCCTTTCATGCTTTCTTGCTGAAACGCTCACATATCAAAGACTTTGTCCGCAACATGCTCTGGAACATGCCGATGCAACCAAGCCTGCGCGTTTGCCTTTGGCTTGGCCTGGATGCTCTGCCACTCGTTGTTTTGCAAATATTTTGCATCAACACTTAATCTCACTACAACAGTTTCAGGCTGCACTGCAGGAGCCGCTGACACAACGGCAGCTCTCTTGAGTGATGGCCCTTGGCCTTGAAGTGGGATCACAAACGCCTGCCTGGGCTGCACCTTGCCCGAAATCTTTCCTGGCACCATCCGCAAAGGTCGATCCTCCTCAGTCTGCTTGGCCTCTTTCGGCGCTAGCATCACAGCTGTGATGTTGAGCTCTCTTTTGATATCAGGGGAATCGCCTTTCAGCAAAACCTGCAACTCCTCAAGTTGCTCTTCCGAGTTCACTTGCACTGTAGCTGAAATATTTCCAGGCTTATCCAGTGCGACACTAAAGTCATCAAAGCCCAAAATGGGCCCCGTCCAGTCTGACTGACGCAGGCTCCACACCGGCTTAAACGCAGTGTTGGCTCGAACCACTTCAGCAAAGGTCTTGGGCGTTTTGTGGGGCTGCTGCTCTGTGTGTGGCTGTTTTTGGACGTCCGCCTTTTGCTTAGGATGTGGTTTCGAAGTATTCTGCGGAGGCTGAGTAGGAGGAGAAGAAGGGTAAGAACCACCCCCTTGGCCGTAATCCCCCAGACCACCATCACCGCCCTGTTTATTTTTGTTCTTGTTCTTAAGCTTCTTGGGTTTGGCACACCCGCCATGGCCCATCATAGCACTGAGCTGTTGAAGCAAATTCCCACCGCCACCCCCGAGTCCCAACAATTGGAAAAGCTGAGAGAGTAGTTTGAGAATCTCACCTGCTTGTTGCAAATTGAAGCCATTTGCTTGGTTATTGCTTTGTTTCTGTTTCCTTTTGCGAGCTGTTGCTCTGCTTCCTGCACCATTGCCATGCATGGCATGCATCAGTGCGTTCCGCTCTTTTGAAGACACAGCCCAAATCTTCTGAAGCAAATCGAAACTTGCAAGCACCACATCTGAACAATTCGTTTCTAAGCACTGCCAGGGCCCATCAGCAATGCATAGACCCGCAGCCACCGCGCGGAGGTTGTCCAGATAGCTGCCGAAAGGCGTTCGGATTGGATTGGATTGGATTGGATTGGGTGTGGTTTTACTATGCTGCACACAGCCTGGGCCCCACGAAGGAGGTGGCTAGAGGCAGCTTTCGGGCGCCATAGGCGCTGGGGGCCACCCCCACTCCTGGAGGGTAGCTTGAGACAAAGCTCGCAATCCTGTACAATACAACTTCCAGCGTGGGTGGAAGACAAGAACCTTGGCAGCAAAATGCTGCCTCAAGAGTCACCAGCCAATCGTAGAGAACGATGTGGTGACCACATGCTCGCCAAACCATACTTCCGCCACAGCAGAAGTTGCCTCTCTTCCAGGCGTGGATACATCAACGGATGGTCTAGCACCATCTGCACTCAATTCGGTGACGGGCCCTCGCCCATCACGCATCGAAGTGAACCAGTGGTAGCCAGTGAAAGATGTGCTCAACCGAGGCAAAGAGGCAGCTGCGGTAGACGGCCTGAAGAAGAGCAGCCGTCAAGTGCACGCAGCGTGCCATGCCATGGAAGCGCCCCATCATCCAATAGCAAGAACCGAGCTCACCTGCCTCACACAAGCTGGGCCAAGCGCTCAGCTCCACAAAACTCCCGCCGTATAGCAGGTTGCGACTGCCACGTCTGCAGCAGCCGCCAACCAAAACTGTAGCAGCCCTCGTCTGCAATATCCTGGATCACATCATCTTTGGCGAGGCGCCAAAGTAAACACCACAGGCCTGGAGGTTCCAGGTTCGCGCTGAGCGCCATGACATAGTCGGGGTGGCAAAAGCACCCCCCGACCAGGGAGGTATTTATCATCCGGAGTCGTGCAACCGGATATCGGGTTAATTCCCGCGCAGCCATGCCAGGTCATAGCTGCGCCCCCCTCCCGGGGCGAAAGGCGTTCCAGCTGAATCCAGCACCAAAAGAACTCCCTCAGACATCTGCATAGCTCTGTAGAATGAAGTGCTGCGCGGGTTGCTTTTGATATCCTCTTCCACGCAGTGCTGGTTATTGGCATATGCACAGACCCAATAGAATGTACTGCTTGAGAGTTCTCGCACCAGAGCATGCTGCTCCAAGCAGGCCAGAAACTTACAAACAGGCTCCTCACAGATCTGCCCAACACAAAATTGGACGTGCTTCAAAGCAATAGATTGACTTTCACCTATCATTACGCTCGATGCTCATTTCTTTTTGATACAGCATCCTATTGAGGGTCCGAAATAAACAAGTCCAAAACTCAACCAAGGCTTCTAGGGGAATGTGAATTATTAGCGGAAAAAGTAACTTGTTGCTGACAGACGATGCAATAACACGATCTCAAACAACCTTGAGGGTTTGCCTATCCAAGGCTCGATCCAAGCATGTGACACAAACCAATGAGGTCTCTGAACTTGAATCGCCATGAGCTCTACCATGCTGCAGCCCTTTTTCGCATAGCCGTCCTGGGATTCTGCATAATGTTGCCAATTAAAAAAAGAAAAACGGTAGATTGTTCAAATTGGAAAATGTTGTCACATCATCAACAGATCCAGGCTTCGGTGGCTGGTTTGATGATCCAGTGATTCGCATGATACAGGTTGAAGGTCTCAAACTGCAGCCTTGTCCCACGCTGTTCTCCGAACGTTTCGCACCATCTGTCAGCCATCTTGGAGATGAAAACAACGATCTTTGCCAATTGCTCGCGAGTGATCCCTCGCTCTGCAGTATCTTCAATGCGGAAAGCCTCCTCCGACGTGTGTGGGGCGCACCAACAAATGCAATGAAATTAGAATGGAATTCAAAAAGCATTGTGCAGCACCCTCAAAGGTGGAATCATTCTATTGGTACTCTCGCCTTTGCTTCACAAGTTCTCAATGCAGTTCCTTCCCCCCATTTAAGTCAGGAGCAGATATACGTTTTACAAGCCACCAGTGTCCAGAGTATGTTGAAACCACTAAATCCAAAAACACTGAAATTGAATCGATTCATCACACTGCTGCATTTGTTGGTGTTTGTTGGTATTTGGTGGTATTTGTTGGTACGAGTATTGTTGGCATATAGTTTCTAAATCGTGATTGGCCATCGGCTAGTGAGGATTTGGCATGTTTGTCTCCTGGTTGGTGATCTCTGCGTAGTTTGTCAAGACTAGAGTGCTGTGGTGGGTTGCCTCCACAATGTCATCGCACTGTAGCTGGCAGACCCCACTTGAAAGCACATTGTTCCCATGGTGCTCGAAGCAGTCAGTTTGATATCAAAGTGACCATGTCCAGGAATATCCACAGAGACCGACATTGAGGCAGCGAATCCTTTGCGCCAACCAGCAGCACGAATTACAGAAATTGCAGTCAACACGTGGTCTGCTGGAACTGTCTCTTGAGAAACATGAGATTGGTTGCTTTGTTCTTATGTGGCTTGCTTGACTGATGTGGTTTTCATGTCAAAGTCGATAGCACCGTACAGTGCAAATGCAGTACAAGTCCGTCTTGAGAAAACGCCAGAGGGACAAAAACAACCAAACTTCCTCCAAAACAACAGATAAACATGGCCAAGCCAACATGAGCCAATATTCCCAAAACAACCAAAACCACTTCACATAACCCTTCAAAAAGGAAGCCATGTCTAAATAGCTGGAGTGCATCTTCAGATATACTATATTTCGACATCTTTTGATGCATCAAACAAATCTCAAATCTTCAATGCTTGGTTTCCGCACTCTTCCAGGACCACTGCAGGGAGGTCCTGCAGGTGTCGAACCCACACCAATGAATGATGCGAAATCGCCAAACTCTAAGATTCTGTTGCACCAAGATCGGGGGCATCAAGTTGGCTTTGCCCGGAACCCTAAGGGAACAGGGCAACGCACATTTTCTCCAATTTCCAACAACTCTAATTCCAAGGACAGCAGCTGACGTGGCGTCCTCTGGCAGAGTTGGCGGCAAAATGCACCTTTGCGGCGCTGGGCAGGATCAGACAGGGTTGAGATGACAAGCGAAAAGTCGACAGGCGAGTTTCAGGAACCACATGACCCACAGGTTTGAAAATAATGTAATTACTCCGAATTCTGAAATGTACATCCTCCAATAGCGTAGCCTGGCCATGGAAACCCAATGCTTCAATAGGAAAATCTCCTATCACCAGGTTTCACAACCAAAGGATACCTGTTGGGGTTGGAAGCACTTGCCACCTGCACCGGGGGCCTCAACATCTCTCTGGGACAGGGAAGGTGGACCCGGGTTTCTCTTAGAATACCAAGCCTCAACGGAAAATTCGAAAATTGTTGTCTCATGTTGTCTCTCAATACAGTTGACCTGTCCAAAATCCATGGGCCGCATAGTGCTTGAAAGATGATGGGAATGTATGCAATCTTCGAGATGTTCCAGAAATGTTGCTGCCAATGATAATCAAGGTCATAATCTCGTTGTTTTTCATGATAAAAATTTGTGCTACTAGTAGTATGTCAATTGGTATCAACATGTATCAACTCTAAATCCCTGGCCATGTCCTCATCCCGGACTAATTTCATCCCTGACTAAATCATACTAAATCCTCACCCCACGACTCTCGAAACTCGTCGCGCAGTGCTGGGCGTTCGAGCCGCTGCCGCAGTGAACTTCCTGCAGGGCTGGGATGAAGCCAGGCTCATCTTTTTCCCCGTACGAAGCCTATTTCCACTCGGGACGTCCCAGCAAACGGGGGACTTTTGGATAAGGCGCCCTTTATCAGGATATGACTGGTGTCTAAATATCGGAATCCCCAGAGTTGTGTAATGGTGTGCGTGCACTTGCGAAAAGCCGGTAATATGGAGCAGCTTGCGGATTTTTCACATGGTTGTCCTTCATCGGTCCACACATTGAGTGGCGTAAACACCGCAAACAATGGAAACCATCTCAACTTGAAGGTGCTGAACTTCCATACAAGTTCTGGCATTGATAAGATGTTGTAAGTTATAAGCGTGTACATGGATAAACCCTAACCCTTGCTGCATCGTCCTCCATGGTAGAAACCCTTGCAATTGTCACTATCTGCAAAGCTTTCCTCAAGCGATGCACCAAAACAATCCAAAACATTTGAGATCTTCCAGGGTCAAGTCCAAGCACCTTTTTCCAAGCTAAGCCATGGATTTTGACCCAGCGGATCGACCCCCACCAGATTCTGGATTCCAATGGTGTTAGATGGTGTTATGTTGTGTTTTGTTGTATGATGTTGTCATGTTCTTAAAAGGAATGAGTCATACACCCACAACTTGTCGAAACTCAGAAACTCTCGGTGTGATGTTCCCATTTGGAGCCATTGGTGCCTGGTCCAAGGCGCAGCGTGCCGAATGGCAGCGCTCAGCACTTCATGCGGTGGACACAGTGGTTACACCTATCTCAGCGGCTTCTTTCCACGTTTTTCAAAGAAACAACTTCTGTTCTGCTCCCTTCAGACTGTCTTTTTCTTGGTGGAAGTCTTTCACCACAAGAGGGCCAATCTTGAACCCTACAAAGACTGAAAACGAGTTTCCAAGCAAAGGCAAGCTGGAAATACTGGGGAAGACATCCCACGCCAACAACCCCACCCAAAGATCACAACAGGAACAGAAAGTTTCAAGGTGACTTTGATAACGTTGGCGACTTCGACTGGACTGAGTTCTGGTGCCTCGGTCTTTTCAGATCGTCTCTCCAGTTGCAGCACGCCAGGTGCCACTGCAGTGGGTGCACTGGACCTCGGTCACCCAATGCATGCGCTCCCAAAACGAGTCGCAAAATCATGAAAAAACATCAGAATGCGCGAACACAACATGAAACTACTTTGGAAGGGATCGTTGAAATGACTGCGGAGGCTCTTTTTTCGCCTCATCACTGCGAAATCCCAGCCCCAGGCAGAGTATTCCATCGTTTTCACAGAAACAGACAGCGTAACCGCAGGATATCTCAGTTCAAGTAGTTGCGGCACTCTACTTTTGAACAAATTGCTGGCAACTCGTTAAGACCGGTACGGTACAGCACAAGCTTCTGCAACTGGTCGAGTTCTGACAGCATATTGGTCCATACTTCGGCATGCAACTCACTGAGATCATTGCCGTTTAGCCAAAGCTCTTGCAGGCTTCCGAGCCCTGAAAACATATTGGCCCAGACTTCAGCGGGTAAGTCGCTGAGTTTGTTGTTCCCCAGGTTGAGCAACCGCAAGTTGTCGAGCCCTGCAAACAGATGATCCCAGACTTCCAGAGGCAACTTGTTAAGACCGTTATAGTCTAGCCAAAGCTTCTCTAACGTGTGAAGCCCAAAAAACATATTGGCCCAGACTTCAGCGGGTAACTCGCCGAGTTTGTTGTCACGCAGAAAGAGCACCTGCAAGTTGTCGAGGTTTGCAAACAGATCGGCCCAGATCTCAACAGGCAACTCATTGAGCCTGTTCTCATTCAGGACAAGCTTCTGCAGGTTGCCGAGCCCGGAAAAGACTCCAGCATGCAACTCACTGAGATCGTTTCCGCCCAAGTAAAGCTCCTGCAAGTGGCTGAGCCCTGCAAATGATTTGGACCAGACTTTAGAAGGCAACTCCCCGAGTTTGTTGTACCACAGGTTCAGCTTCCGCAAGTTGCTAAGATCTGCGAAGAGATGGGCCCACACTTCAGAAGGCAACTCACTGAGCTTGTTATAACTCAGGGTCAGCTCCTGCAAGTTGCTGAGTCCTGAAAAGACTTCAGCGGACAACTCACTGAGCAAGTTCGACCACAGGTCAAGCTCCTGCAAGTTACTGAGTCCTGAAAAGACTCCAGCATGCAACCGAGTGAGCGAGTTGTACCTCAGGTTGAGCTTCTGCAAGCTGCTGAGACCTGAGAAGACTTCAGCAGGCAACTCGCTGAGATCGTTGAAATGCAGGTCAAGCTCCTGCAAGTTGCTGAGTCCTGAGAAGACTTCAGCAGGCAACTCACTGAGTTTGGTGGATTTCAGGTTGAGAATCTGCAAGTTTCTGAGACCTGAGAAGACTTCAGCAGGCAACTCGCTGAGATCGTTGAAATGCAGGTCAAGCTCCTGCAAGTTGCTGAGTCCTGCAAAGACTTCAGCAGGCAACCTTCTGAGCTTGTTCCCCCACAGGTCGAGCTTCTGCAAGCTGCTGAGCCCTGAGAAGACTTCAGCAGGCAAATCGCTGAGCTTGTTTTCGCCCAGGTTGAGCTCCTGCAACTTGCGGAGCCTTGAAAAGATTTTGCCTGGCAAATCAGTCAGCTTGTTTGAACCAAGGTCGAGGGTCTCCAACAAAGGAATTCTATCAAGGACGTTGTGTGGCAGCGAGGTCAACTTGTTTTCGCTCAGATCGAGAACTTGTAGCCGCAGGCTGTGCTGCAAAAGCTCTTGCGGGAGTATGCTCAGCTCGTTTCCATCAACGATGCGAAAGCCCCCCTCATCAGATTTGCCCCCCAGCAACAATTGCTCCAGAGCTGGCATGGGGCGCAGCAAGCCTTCTGGCAGCTCCTTCAAACCATTTTGACTGAGCGACAAGATTCTCAAGTTTGACAAGCCCGTGAACGTGTCAGACTCCAAGTGTTTCAAACCCAAGCGGCCCAAGTCCAGCAATTGCAAGCTGTCCAAAGGAGCGAACACCTTCTCAGGTAAAAATGACAACCGATTGCCAGAGAGCGATAACCGTTGCAAACTCCGTGAAGAAGTGAAGGCATCCTCTGCAACACTTGTGATGTCCTGCTCACTCAAGCTCACATCTTTGAGGCGAAGAATGCCTATAAGGCTGCAACTCGCAAGGTGCTTTGCACCATGACAGCGGCACGGAAAGCATCCGAAATCAGCCGTGTCAATCGGGTAGAAGTGCGTTGAAAGCAATAGAGCAATGATCGTTACAAGCAAACAGGGCGAATACCTGAGCAGTGGTTGCAAGGAGAAACAAAGAACTCGAGTTCATCCATCAAAGCCCGATGGAATGAAAGGGAGGGGGCCATTCCAGAAACCAACTCTCAAGGGGATTGACATTGAAAATATCGGTATGATATAGGTATCCATTTTTTAACTTCACGAGTGCCTTTGCTGGGACTCCTGGAACTATGCCATCCGACAGCACCTTGCAACTGTGGAATCCTGGAACCCTGGAAACCCTGAAATACTTGGAATGCACCTCGGAATCCTGGACCTGTGAAACTAAGTGGGAAGCCTGAAACGTGCTGAAAAACCTTTCAAAAGCCCTGGAACCCCCTTGGCTGAGATTGCAAAGCTGTTGATGCTCTTGGGAACAACAACTTAAGAAGTGGTGTATTATTATTAGTATGCTTTAGGACGCACAAAAGGGTGCAGCAAGTACAGTAAAGCTGAGAACAACAAGACGCCTCCTCTGTACAAATATGTTGACAAGTTGAGGGGCTTCGAGATACTCACATGACAAATTGTGTCAGCAGGTTGCGAAACAACGATGATTGATGGATTGAAAATTGCAGAAACAACATAAAGCGAAACCAATGCAGCAAATATGCAACGCTTTGCAACAAATCCGGTATCTATTTGAGCAAGAAAATCGCGATGGACTCAGCAGTGACTGGGAAGCAGAGTTCGGTAAGCTTTGCAACTTCTTCCAGTAGGTCGATCGATCGCTTCGCTCTAAGGCACGGCAAACGGTGCAAACATGTGCAAGTGAATAGTAGACAGCAAAGAAACCAAAAAAGTCGGCTGGGAATGCAAATGCTGGGTCCAATTCTGCTTGGAAGTTCACTGAATCCACATCCCCAAAATTTCCTGAAATGGCTTGGCCCAGCTGTAGTTCGTAGATGGCCAGCAAGGTGATGATGAGGTACGTGCTGGTGTAAGCAATATCAAGAACCGCATCCATCATCGCAGCGGCCCGGCGCACCCACTTCATGGAGGGGAAGGCCAACAAAATCGTTGGATAGATGCTGTTCAAACATAGGAACCCCACAAAAGCCCAAAAACATCCTTCAAACGCATCTGAATGCTTCGGAGCTGAATGGAATGCAAATGACACAAGGCCACCCATAATTTGGAGCTTTCCAAAGGCCTGTAGCATCACTGTGAATAACTGCAGCATTGCAACTTTGAGGCCGTAGAGCTTGCCTTCAATGCCAAAATACTCCTCATAGAGGAACTGGGTGGGTTTCAGCGGTCTCAACTTGATATTGGCTGACCGACACCGGCGCAAGTCGCTCAGGAGGACGATGATAAAGGCCAGGTATGGCAAAGAGAAAACAATGGAAGGCAACAGCTGCGAAAGGCTCTCCTCCAACCATCCAGAATCAGCAGCGGCAGCCTCCGGCAATCTCCCATCACTGGGCTCAACTGTCTGCTTGAGAGCAAAAGCATCTCGGATCAGTTTTGGAAGGTTCGAGCGGATGAAAGGTGGACTGTACCGCACAAAGTATTGCCCCCCAAGGTACACTGCTGCAAGCAATGAGCTGATCCGAAGCAAAGCAACAACAACGACTACTAATCGTGATTGCTGCGCTGGTCGCCCAGACATAAGCAAAGGATCTACCTGCAAACTGCCTGCCAGAAGTCCCACCTGTTCTGCCAAGTGGTGCACATCATCCACTTGATTCTCCAGCTTTGTCAAGGAGGCTTCACGGAAACGGATCGTTGCTAAATAGTGGTTGATCTTGACCACCATCTCGGCACATCTGACACCAGCTTGGACTGAAGCAAAAGAATCGCGAGTACGCACGATCTTGATTTCTCTCAACTCATCATGCTCTGCTCTGGTTTTGAGAAAGCACCACGCACTGAGCATTATTTCCCAATCATCGAAGATTACATCGCAATACAAGAGATCTAAGATTTTGTCCCATCCACTTTCTCGCACGACAGCCTCTTGTGCCACTGGCACTGTCATCAGTACGGGCCGTAAATCATGCCGAGATATGGAACCAGGCTGCTCCTCCAAGAACTCTCGCAGTGGAAGGCACAGATTTTTGTCAAAGTCATCAAGATGTTTCTTGGCTTCGAGGAAATGTTCCGTCAAGCTTGTGACTTGAGACTGGGCAATATCGTCTCTACCCCAATCACCAAAAAGCCTGGACATGTCATTCTGCAAATTCTTTGCATACAAAGCTTCCGATTCAACTTCAAGCTTCTTTGACAATGTTTGCATTCGGTTGAGCCGAGCTGTGGTGTAAACAATGCTGACAATTGCTATTGAGATAACAATCACAAAAATCAACGTGCCAGACACTCCTGTTGACTGAGAAAAGCTATAACTTGCAACGGGCAACAGGCTGAGAACCAGAAGAACCAACAAAAGTCGGCTCTCTACCTCTGCCACTGCTTGTGCAAGAATCAGCACACTAAGCTCCACATTCTGGCGCCAAGCATTTACCGCAACACAAATCCTCTTGAAAAGGCCCGACCAGCGGTGCCTTTCGCAATAACCGCTCTCAGAAGAGTGAAAAGAATGACATGAAGGATGGCTGCATGGGAACGGTTTGTTTTCATCAAACATCTCCTGTTGAGTGCTGTAAGTCTCTGTCTCTGCATCTTCTCCAGCTGATTCATCACTGCTTGTGGCGCTGGACCTGCCAAACCTGGTTGGCTCAAAGTACACTGAGCTGACAGGCGGCAGCTGGCGGGCGCTGAGTTGTCGCATGCGTTGCCAGATGAAACGGAAGCTCCGGGTGCAACGCCCTTTGTTGACACCGCCAAAATCAACAGGAGCAAATCGAGCAAACCATTCTCGCTTTGGCAAACCTTCAATGTTCACCCAAGTGTCCAAGCTGCTTCGCAACCATTTCAGTGACTTGATGGATTGGTGAAGTTCCATCCTCGCATCAATCGACACCTGGCCACATCCGCTGAGATCAATAACTATACTCTCCAGGTTTCGCGAAGACTGCAAAGCAGAACTGAAGCATCCGAATTCTTCCAAACATGGCAAGTTCATGAACCTGCAGCCACTGGACCGTGGCAGCTGAGAAAAATCAAAATAACAATATCATGTCCATGGAATCAAAAAGAAAGCGCAGCAAACAATATGCTGAAAATCATATTTTTTGGTGGTTCAAGATGAAGAAAAATGTGACTGGAAATTCACAACTCAGCGCACCATAGCTCCAAGTACATGAGGTTCTCCATCTCTCTCAGGGCAACCCCAAGCCCTGCCGCAGTCCTGAAGTGCGAGGAACCTGTGAAGCGCAACTTCAACTGGACCAAAGATTTCAAACACTGCACCGTCGATGTGAACATGTCCAGAGTCTCAAGACCCGAGAATCCCAGATCCAATCGCAAAACACGCAACTCTGCAGGTAGGCTTTCGATCAGCACATTAAGTTCATGGTCAGAGAAATTCTGGCACCCAGTCAGTGAAAGCTGCAGCATCTTTCTACCAACATCTGCCTTTACAGCTCTGGCAAGGACTTCAGTGCATCTTCCTTCAAGGACGTATCCGTACCAGCTGGATACTGCAAAATGCGAAGCAAGAGCTTCATCTACTCGCTGGAAATTCCGATCCCCCTTGGGGTACGACTGCAAATGCTCAAAGTCACAAGTTCCAAGACGAGATAGAGCAATGCTGTTCAGAATCCGAACTTTGTCAATATTCTCGGTGACACGAGCATCCTTGAGCTGTCCAACATTCAAACTCATGATTATGGCTCGGACACCTTCTGGAAAAAGAGAGAACTTAAATTAGAATGAGCCATTTTTGAGAGGTGGCATACATAAAATGCAAATGGATGCAAATGGAGCAATATGAACAATGGACCATGGACCTTGTCCATTCAATCGATCGTCCAAATGCATAAAACGGTTCTCCAAACAACATCAAAACAGCAAAAGTTTCTTGCAATCCCGCAGCAAGTTTCTTCAATCTTTACCTTCAAGCCCTTTTCCAAAAGATGCAGAGGAAAGTGACGCTCACGAGCTGCTTTGTGGTGCAAGCCGATGATGCCGATCATTCGACTTTCCGCTCCGGCAAGTCCATCAGTAAGCACGTGAGCCTCAGAGATCAACAAGTTTGGAACGGTCGAAACTTTAAACATCACTTGTTACGTTCACCATGGTGCAGAAATGGGGGTTACGGTAAAAGGCGATGGTCTCAACCTTTCGATCAGACCACGCAAAGGAAATGTCCACACAAGGCCACCCCTTCTGTGTCGAGTAGCTTTGTCATATGCATCAGTGGCTCCCACATCAAGCAGTAAACGTCGTCTGGACCAGTTGCCCTCTCGATGTTCGATCGCCTTGGTCGCTTTTAGGGTGAAAATACCGGAATTGTTTACACCAGTGTCTCCTTTGATCCACTATCTACTGAAGCATTGCCTGCCTTTACGAACATGACCTGGTGTTGCTCCTGCTCGTTATCCCCCATTCACATCATGCTGTTTGGTTGTGTTTCGCATTTTGCACTGAAACAAGCTAGCTGCTAGCTGGACAAATCAAAACGTGTCCCTTCAAGCAGAACTCACGAACGAAAAAAACTCACGTTCATGTCACATGTTTCTCGTTCTATGCTTTCTCGCACTTCTAGGAATTTCTAAGGCTGGGGCAATGGCTTCCTCGAAGCAGCACCAAATCCTTTCGAAAGGCATTCCATTGTTGTTGTTGTAAGCGGACGTCAACCTGCTCCTCACCGAAGTGAAGTAGTTAAGACGCCATAGTATGCCATCTGCGAGAATCAAGTTCCCATACTTCTCCAAGCAAAACTCAAAGGAAGCGAAACCTGCCTGAAATAAAAAGAAGTAAACACAGTGCGCCAGCTAGCATTCCGCATGGAATGTTTGTTGATCAAGTACGACTTGCCAAAAAGGTAAAGTCCGTAGCCTCTGCAGACGCCAAACTGCTGCAGCCCAAGCCACGGCTCGCTGATGTCGCTGCACAGCCGCAGCGATCATGGAGCGTGAGTCACGCAACACCTCACCTGCCTGAGCATCGGCTGTCGCATTGAGAACGCGGCAGAGATGAACATCAATCCAACCATCTGGTGGTGTCCAGTCATGCACCTTGTTGTGAGAAGGGATCCAAGTGCAAACAGTGCCCTGAATCAATAAGCCGCTGATCCGCTGCCAGAAAAGCGGCAAGTCACCCTCCCAACGGCCAGTGCTAATGCCTCGCTGAAGCCGCCGCACCAAAGCCTGATTGTCAATCAAGAGCATCACCGGTCTGTTAGCTGCAGAAGAGGCTAAACAAGCTTGCAGAAGAGCAGCACGCTCACCTGCAGCAGGTGTTTGCTCAAAACCAGTCACGGCACCTTGAACAGTGGTGCCTGAAAGTGTCGAAACCGCCCAGCTAGCTCTTTGCCATCGATCACAGGAAGTAGCTATGATACAACTGCCGTCCAAACCCAAGGTGGGTCGCTGAAGAGGATCGAATTGCTGAATAAAAGTAACCAAAGCAGGATCTGCAACCATGTTGGAAAAAGGCAACACAGGAGGAGCATCCACAAGTGGAACCAGCAAACGACGTTCAGTAGCGCTCCTGAACTCACCATCCCATGGCTGCGCTTGGCAGTGAAAAGTGAGATGTTCTCGATCAGGAGACCGCAATCCACATTCACAACTCAAAGCAGAACCAAAGCGCTCTGTGACCCTGCCATCCACTGCAGCACCAGTCAAAACCCTGCGACTGTAGTAATCCATGCCTAAAGCTGCATTTGCCTGAAAAAGGAAAACCGGCTCCTTGCCGTTTGGCCATCGACCATCCGTTTTGGTGTCTTTAGTCCACAAACCAACGAGCCATGAATGGATAGCGGCCTTTTGCAAGCTTTTCAAAGACATCCACCCAGGTTTCAAAATCCCAGCAGGCGTGTGCCACAGGCCATCGTCAAGTCGCCATTTCCAATCTTTGAGTACTGCTTTCCAGCGAGGAGCAGGCGAGGTAGCTGCAGGCAACCCTTGGGCACGGCGGCATTGCCGATTCCATTCCGCCCGGGCGGCGGTGAACTGGAGCGCAAACATCGGATGTAGTCTTGCAGAACCCAAAGAATTCCAAAAGAGCAGCCGGCTCCTACCTGGAGGAGCCCTTCGACCCCAAAGTGCAGTTTCGATCATAGATGTCCATGTTCGAATGGTTCTTGCACTGAAGTGATGAAAAGCACCGGACCAAGCAAATAAAGATATCACCAACTTATGCACCAATGCAATGCGAGTGCCTAAGTGCTGTGCTGCCAAACGAATTTTGAGACACCGTCGCTGAATGTTGTCACTGACAATATCCGCATCAACACAAGAACTGGGGCGTGACAAATTGTATTGAATGCCAAGCAGTGTGAAAGTATCCGCAGGTACACCTACTAAATCTTTCTTCTTGCGCACCTTGGCAACCAGATGCGGTTTGGTGGCGAAGCTAGCCAATTTGTCAGGGTGAAGTTCGAAGCCGAGAATAGCATCGGCTTGCGCTCCCGCAGTCATGGCGTTGATGACCACTTCAAAACTTTGACAACCTTGTTTCCACATGGTGCGATCGTCCAAATAAATAGCCAAAGAAATCCTTGGTTCCTGCCGTTTGACAAACCTCACCCAAACTGTCATCAAAGCGTTCAGTAGCGCAGGGCTGGCTGGACAGCCTTGCAACAAACCCCGTTGAGCAATAACCGGATGAGGGTGATAAGAACCTTGCCAAGCAAACCAACGACGCTGTTCACTGTAAAAATCAGCGAGTAAATCACAAATTGATGAGGGAGCACCGAACCATCGCCACACTTTAATGGCTGTCTGAGGGCAAACTGAATCAAAACACTTGCGAACATCAGCTTTGCACCCGACCAAATCGACACGAGACTGCTTTGCCGCGCTGACAGCTTCGTAGAAACGTTCATGGACTTCCATGATGCCCTTGCCTGGTAGACCACCAAAAAGTTCGGGCGAAGCCCATTCCGCAATCCAAGGCTGTAATTTTTTCAGAGTGGCACTCATGCAAATACGCCACAGGACAGTGACAATGGCTAAAGGGCGCATGCCACCAGTAGCTTTTGGTAACAAAGCAATTCTAACATCTTTCCACATCGCAGGAACACAGCCATGTCGCAAGCAAGCATCCCAAAGAGCACCGACCTGATCCCAAAAAGCAATGGGAAGATTGCACAAATGGAGAGCTGTCCAGGCATCCATGCCCGGAGCCTTGTCCTTCGCTTTGAGCGCAATCCGAACCAATTCAGAACCACTAACCTGAATACAGTCATCCGGCAATGGATCGCTTGCAGAGCCAATCTGAGAGTACAACTGGTCCCCCAGATTCAAATTCGGAAGCGACCCTGGATTCCAATACCTCTCCCAATCCAATGCTGCGCACTTGGCCCTATCTGCAGGTAGAATGGGGCCATCAAAACTTGCAGTAGGACTGGCGGGCGGCACCTGTTTGACCCACCTGCCTAGTTTGGTGGCATTTTCCTGCACGCTGTCCTTCCACGCCTCCAAGCGTAACTTGGACGCTGCTGTAGCTTCTGCATTTGCCAATTCTAGCACTGCACTAACCAACCTGGGGTCATCCAAAGAGAAAAAAGCCAAAGAATGATGTAAATGAGGGCCATCACGAACCAACTTCTTCTCCAACTCTGGCAACGGGGCCTTTTGGTACTCCACCACTCTTCGTGCGAAGCGTCTGAGCTTGCGCTCTTTCACTGTTTGCAAAGAAGGCGCTTTTGAAGACGGAGGACTGGCAATTTGCTGCGGGCCCTGGCGCATAGCACGACCAGTTTTGCCACGTGCGAGAAGAAGAGATTCTGCGCAGTTGCTAAGTAAGGTCCAAGCAGAGTCCACGTTGCCTGTACTCAATGCATTTCCAAAATCGTCACATACTTCTTCCCAAGCACTTAGCCAAGAAGCTTCAGCAACCTTTTCAGAATGCAAAGGGGCACCAACTGGGAGAGTCCACGGTGTGGATAATGAACCAGGCACATGCAAGTTGTAAACCACCGCGTCATGGTCAGCCACGCCAAGATGTTGCTCCCTACCAGTAATAATTACCCGAGGAGTGCACAAGCCATAGTCAATGACCACACCTGTATAAACACCTGCAGCAGTTCGATGTGTACCACCTAAAACACGATCTCCGCAAACCAGCTCATCACAGGACCGCCACTGTCCAGTAGCCAAAACGTTAGAAATTGGCCAACAATGAATTTCCAAATTGAAGTCACCCATGATCACTGTATCTTCACCACAAGCAGCAACAAACTCGAACAGCGCACCCAGCGCACGGCTGGCAGCTGTGCGATCTGAAGCATGTAAGTAAACATTGATGAGAATCAACGGCCTTTGCTGAGGTCTATAGAGTTTGACGGCCATGGATCTTTCCACAGACACCATGTCGACAGGAAGGGCCAAGGCCTCAGCAGGCCACTTTGTTAGAACCAATGTACCACCTTCCACTACATTTTTCGAATTTCTTCCTTGAGGGCCAGGAAAAAGTTGCCACCCGCGTGCCTTGACGGCACGAGTCACAGCATTCCAGCTGTGATTGTTAACTCTAGTTTCTTGAAGACACAGAACATGTAAATTCTGGAGCTGAGCAAAGTCAAGCACACCACCCAAGCGGCCTCCCAAGGACCGTACATTCATAGTCCCCAACCGCATAGTGCTGTCAGAGCCCGTCATGGGTTCTGATCCACAGCGCCATCCTGCTGCAATCCCAAAATGTCCAAAGCTCGCGAAGCAGCTCGCTGTCTGGCACTTGGAGCCTGAGCCGCAAGAGGCACCAAAATATCCCTCTGGCCCTTTCGAAACTTAGTCCAAACCATTTTACGAGGACACTGACTTCCTGTAAGCCGTCTGATGTTGTTGACACAACGCTTGCAATGCACACAAGCAAAACGCACCGTAAAATTGGCAGGCCACACAATGGCCTCAATCTGATGCGTGCTGTCTGCTGCAGTATCAGTGGTGCGAAATGCTCCAGAGTCGATGATTTCCAAAACTGTGCGGGCACCCTTCTTGAGGTCATCGCTGATGTCTGCATTTTTGAGGCACGCACGCAATCTTTCCACCAACTGCTTTCGTTTGGGCCCTTTGCTGGAAGCATACTGTTCACAAGCAATCTTTGCCAAACGCTTCGCTGTCAAAGCCATACTGCCACAAGTTTTGCAAATGACGTAAGACATTCCAACTCTTTTCTGTTTGCCATTTCCTGTGGCTGGAATGGTAACGAAAGGGGGGTCATGTGCTCCAGCATCGCCACGCTTGAAGCCAAGCAACCTTCGAGCCACTGCAGCTGCACGCACCTGGCGCGTGGCTTTGCTAGCATTCTCCCGTCTGAAGCTGCTGTCCTTGTGGAAGAGCTTGGCATCCGCCTGAGGATGTTTGTCTTCCCTATGCTTGCGGATGACGCTGTACACTTGGCCAGGTTTGAGGTTGTGATCAGCGGACAAGCCAAGTTTGCAAACAGGACACTTCCAGCTATAGACTCCTCCCTTCTTGACCGCAGACAGCGCAGGCAACGTGTTTTTGAAGCCGATTTTCAACTGTTCCTTCTCATCGGGATGCCAAGCATTGATATGAGCTCTCTTCTTGTCAGCCCATCCTTTGCACACCCCAGTGGAAAAGTCACACAAAGGGCATGTCCACTCAGTACGCTTAGTGCGTCTGGACGAAGCACTGGCTGCGTCTTGTCCTTCACTGGCTGCACGTGGCGTGCACGGACCCCGACCCGAAGTAGCAGCCGCAGGGGAAGAAGAATTCTTGCGCTGCTCTGACAAAGTAGAGGCGGGCGCGGGGCTAGCACACCTTCCACGTTTATTGTTGCTATGAACCAGTGACGGCAAAGCTGACAATCTGGTGGCACCAACTGAAGTAGCGCCACATTCCGATCCTCCACCTCTGTTGCCCTGCATTGGACCATTTGCGGCCTGAGTCAAAACTTCAGGAGGGAAAGCACCTTCAAGTCGTTCATAGTGCTTTGAACGAAACCACAAAGCGATGGGAGCACCACCCTTGCCACGACCATTGTAAATCTCCGGAACCCCACGAGGCTGGAAGACAATGATCGGGCGATCGTAGTGCACAGCCGCAGCAGAAACTTCAAGAGCACTGCCCCAAGCACCAATCTTTGAGAGCATGGTGAGATAGCTCTCCCATGATTCGCAAGCATTCTCCGCCTCTGTTGGCTCCTTGCCGTCCCACCAGGGCTTGTAACGACCCTGGTGCTTGGTCAGGTGGGTGACAACGCTTGCACGCACATTCCTGGCTGTTTTTCCGCCCAAACTTTGAGCAAGGGCTTCAAAAAGACAGTTGCCGTCAGCAGGGATGCTTTTCACCTTCATATTGTGAGGGGGCTTGGGTTCCCCCGCAACACGCTTGGCCGGAGGACTCTTTTCAGGAGTACTGACAGTTCTTTTTGCCCCAGCGGGTTCTCCAGCATTGTCCATCTTTGCGTCCGACTTGTCCTCGTCCAAATTCTCAGCAGGAACCTTCTCAGCCCCTGCAATAGTCACTGGCTTTTTGACTGGCGTTCCCATGTAGAAAGATTTGCGAGGAGCAGGCGTGGCAATCGCCTGCCATGCATGGCTCTGGTTATAACTGACCCTTCCATTGCTAGCCAGTTTCATGGTATGTGTTCTCTGCCGTCTTTGTCTTGGAGCTTCAACAGCTACAATGACTTTTTCGCCAGCCTGAATTTCAATGAAATCCATATCCTTTTGAGCATTGGCCTGCACCCACCATTCCACTTGTTTGCCCACAGTTTTCCGGGACAACACCTTGAGTTCAGTCAGGCCAGCACGTGTAAGTTCCTGAGTCAAGGTACTAGCCGCCCAATCTCGCGGAACACCAGTGACGCGCCAAGCTCTGGCCTTAGGAGGAGGCTCGGCGCTCCTGGGCTTACGTACTCCCAGTCCATTCCATCCCCGGGCAATGCCCAGGTCACCAGCCATGGACTGAACCTTCTGCAAGTAGCTGGGCCCATCAAGTTCCGAACTTTTCTTGACCCACTCAACATCGCAAGATTCAATCACGGAGTTGTTCCATTGCAAAGGCTCCACAAACCAGGTACTTTTGCCTGAGCAGCCTAGAAGAGCTTTGGCAGCACTTCGCTCAATGCGTAAAAGGCCAGTGATCACTGGCTTGCCTCCGCCTTTCATGCTTTCTTGCTGAAACGCCCACATATCAAAGACTTTGTCCGCAACATGCTCTGGAACATGCCGATGCAACCAAGCCTGCGCGTTTGCCTTTGGCTTGGCCTGGATGCTCTGCCACTCGTTGTTTTGCAAATATTTTGCATCAACACTTAATCTCACTACAACAGTTTCAGGCTGCACTGCAGGAGCCGCTGACACAACGGCAGCTCTCTTGAGTGATGGCCCTTGGCCTTGAAGTGGGATCACAAACGCCTGCCTGGGCTGCACCTTGCCCGAGATCTTTCCTGGCACCATCCGCAAAGGTCGATCCTCCTCAGTCTGCTTGGCCTCTTTCGGCGCTAGCATCACAGCTGTGATGTTGAGCTCTCTTTTGATATCAGGGGAATCGCCTTTCAGCAAAACCTGCAACTCCTCAAGTTGCTCTTCCGAGTTCACTTGCACTGTAGCTGAAATATTTCCAGGCTTATCCAGTGCGACACAAAAGTCATCAAAGCCCAAAATGGGCCCCGTCCAGTCTGACTGACGCAGGCTCCACACCGGCTTAAACGCAGTGTTGGCTCGAACCACTTCAGCAAAGGTCTTGGGCGTTTTGTGGGGCTGCTGCTCTGTGTGTGGCTGTTTTTGGACGTCCGCCTTTTGCTTAGGATGTGGTTTCGAAGTATTCTGCGGGGGCTGAGTAGGAGGAGAAGAAGGGTAAAAACCACCCCCTTGGCCGTAATCCCCCAGACCACCATCACCGCCCTGTTTATTTTTGTTCTTGTTCTTAGTCTTCTTGGGTTTGGCACACCCGCCATGGCCCATCATAGCACTGAGCTGTTGAAGCAAATTCCCACCGCCACCCCCGAGTCCCAACAATTGGAAAAGCTGAGAGAGTAGTTTGAGAATCTCACCTGCTTGTTGCAAATTGAAGCCATTTGCTTGGTTATTGCTTTGTTTCTGTTTCCTTTTGCGAGCTGTTGCTCTGCTTCCTGCACCATTGCCATGCATGGCATGCATCAGTGCGTTCCGCTCTTTTGAAGACACAGCCCAAATCTTCTGAAGCAAATCGAAACTTGCAAGCACCACATCTGAACAATTCGTTTCTAAGCACTGCCAAGGCCCATCAGCAATGCATAGACCCGCAGCCACCGCACGGAGGTTGTCCAGATAGCTGCCGAAAGGCGTTCCAGCTGAATCCAGCACCAAAAGAACTCCCTCAGACATCTGCATAGCTCTGTAGAATGAAGTGCTGCGTGGATTGCTTTTGATATCCTCTTCCACGCAGTGCTGGTTGTTGGCATATGCACAGACCCAATAGAATGTACTGCTTGAGAGTTCTCGCACCAGAGCATGCTGCTCCAAGCAGGCCAGAAACTTACAAACAGGCTCCTCACAGATCTGCCCAACACAAAATTGGACGTGCTTCAAAGCAATAGATTGACTTTCATCTATCATTACGCTGGATGCTCATTATTTTTTGATAC
>CAMXCT020005513.1:0-15152 GCA_947184155.2 Cladocopium goreaui
ATGTATGTAATGTATGTATGTATGTATGTACGTACGTATGTATCTATGTATCTATGTATCTATGTATCTATGTATCTATGTATGTACGTATGTATGTATGTATGTATCTCTGTATGTATCCATTTATGTATCTATGTATGTATCTATGTATGTATCTATGTATGTATCTATGTATGTATCTATGTATGTATCTATGTATGTAATGTATGTATGTAATGTATGTATGTAATGTATGTATGTATGTATGTAATGTATGTATGTAATGTATGTAATGTATGTAATGTATGTATGTATGTACGTACGTACGTATGTATGTACGTACGTACGTATGTATGTATGTATGTAATGTATGTATGTAATGTATGTATGTATGTATGTACGTACGTACGTACGGACGTATGTATGTATATGTATGTATCTATGTATGTATCTATGTATGTATGTATGTATCTATGTATGTATCTATGTATGTATCTATGTATGTTTGTAATGTATGTATGTAATGTATGTCTGTGTGTAATGTATGTATGTATGTATGTATGTATGTATGTATGTATGTATGTATGTATGTATGTATGTATGTATGTATGTATGTATGTATGTATCCATATAAGATATGTACGTGTTTTCGTTATATACATACATACATACATACATACAAACATACATATACATACAGAGGGGTATCATACCCCCCCATCCCATGGGGGGGTGGGAACACGGGACACGGAACCATATATCTTAATTTTGGCTGGTCGCCGTAGTCGGTGCAGTGTGCAACTATATAAGTTCTGCAACTAAGTTTTCCGCCGAAATCGCAATTGGATGTAGAAGGAACAAAAGATACATGCAATGAATTGGTGCTAGTGGGGTATGGGAAGCTGTTGGCAAGCCAAGGGCAACGCCAGGTCTGATGATTTCATAATATGATTTCATATGATTTCTGTAATCTTTTCTTGGAAAGGCCCTGTGCTCGATTTTGGACTGCAGGGTGAATTTGCTCACGGCGAAATGCATGGGCACGGCATCATGACGGAGGCAGATGGTACCAAGAAGGAGCTGCAACCATCCTGGCACTGCGCATACAGAGGTTACCTACTTCCTTCATCTTCCTACATGGAAGTTCTTCATGCCGATTCATACCAATTCTGACTTCTTGTGTCACACTGGGACTTCAAAAGAATCAAAATCGGGCTCAGTACTCGTACCGTGACCGTTTTGATTTTCACCTTGTAACATTGTATTGTATCTAGATGCATCTAGATGCCATATTCTGCCATATTTTGCCCAAATCTGTGTTATGGCATATTTTGGCCCAAGATTTGGAAGGTGTGAGGCACGACCGCGTAGGCCACGACCACGTGGGCCACGTAGGCCACGGCCATGGCGGCCACTGGTGGCCTCGCGATTTTAGTCGATGAGAAACGCGTCAACGAGTTGCTACAACAGAAGAGTGGCATCAAGGCCTTGCTGAGGTGCCACAGCAAGTCATGTGCAAGTCATGTGACATGCAATGACTCAAATGACTCAAATGGCTCAAGTGATTTTCTTTATCTGCAATATTCTGCAATGATTCTGCATTCTGCGAAGATGAAGACATATTGCAAGATGAACTGAATGCCGAACGAGTGACTAGCTATGAACTCTCCGGAATTTCATCCAACATGGCCCAGCCCTGAACCATGCTGACCATGCTGAAAAATATGTGGTGCTGACGAGGTCGGCCTTCAACACCATTCTGTTCGTTTGCTTCCTACTGCTCTTTACCTCGCTGGCACTCAGTGAGCCGCGCAACAAAATGAGAGCTTTTGAAGGTTTCCTGCGGAAACGTTTCGATGAAGCTTCACCAGTTCGATTGGAGGAGGTTCAGTCCGTGGATGGCTTCTGGAGATATTTCAACGAACCTTGGGAACACCATGCATTGATCAAAATATTTGTTGGCATTTGAATGACAGTGGTCTGACGAAAATTTGTGCCCTGCTCCAGTGTTGTCTGGGCCTGTGGGCAGTTTCCGTTTTTCACTAGCACTGTGAACACATTCGCTAGAGTTCGGTCAGTCGAACACTGACAGTTATCAGCTGGTATTGCAAGTCACAGAGATGAATTGACTTGCATTGCAATTGATTGCCTGAGGAATCATTCAAGCCAGCAATTTATGGTGAAGACACCGCAAGATACTTCTTTCCAGGAGCTGTGGTGCCAACTTGGCTTCAGGCGGCACTGGACCGGTAATCCAAATTTCCAGAGTCAGCCACTTCCCCTGATCTAAATTACCTAAATGATCTTAAAAAACGATATGTATATGACTCTCTCCGACCCCAAAAAACCGCAACCTGGGAGGTGCTTGGCCCAAACTACATGTACGGCATGGGCAGGATGCGCATTCTCAACATTCTGCCGGATTCGGATTGTGCCTTGCTTGCATCAGATCGCCCGTGGTCTTCTGACATCTTCTGACCAGAACTGCAGCAGGTAAAATATTGCCACCTGGCAGCAGAACTGTTTGCATTGAGTGGCCATTCCACCCAAAATGAGTGCAAAGGTAATTATATGCGAGTTAGAAATGACACCGCGCAAGACGCAAGACAGGCTCAATCTCAACGCAGCAGAGGAGTGAAGACTAATTAGTGAGGACTTGAAGTTTTTGAATAGTTTGAGTGCGAGAGAATTGGCACCTCTAAGGGCTGAGGCAACAAACAGTCCAAACAAAAACCGTAGTACTCAGTCGGGCCACTGGCCACGAATCATCACGAGCCTGAACCCAAATGAGATCCGTCACGGCTCACACGTTGCAACAATGATCACGCAGTAGGATGCAGCAAAATTGCACGATTGTGGAGAAGAATGTTAGCAGCTTGCACTAGGCTTGCACTACTATAATTAGTCAAAGTAGAAACAAGAACATGCTAAAACTGTTCCAAACCCTGCTCTCGGAAAATGCAAGTCTTGCATGACGGTCCCTCAAATTCGTTTTATTTCGTTTTGTCCTTGTGCTTTGTACCGACATGGGTCTCTCTAGGGCTCTCTCATGCTCTCTCTATTTCTCTCCTTTATCTGCTGTTGAAAGTAAATGAAAAAAACGCGGCCTGCTTACCATTCCAACAAGAAACGCACGACCTGATTTCACTGACCCTGTGTGTGTAACGTCTGAACAGACGTAAAACTTCGCCGTTTCAGCATATTATATTATATTACATTACATTATATTATATTATATTCTATTATATCATATTATTATTTTATAAAATATTATATTGTATTTTGTTATATTATATTATATTATTTTATATTATGTAGAGATGTAGCGCCTAGTACAGTCATGTCTGTTTGTGCTATGGCATGCATGTTGTATGTGTGTATATGCCGTAGCCCCTTTTCTTTTAGTTTCATTGTGAAACCAGATTGAACGACTTCGAGCCCAATAGAGAAAAGTGATCAGCACGCTGTAGCTGGTGCTTACCCACTGCAACATTATTTTTGCATGGTAGCGGAGTTCTTGGGCTCTGACTCTGGGGAATCCGACTTTTGGGTGAGCCATCTGGATCAAGGACAGGCAAGTGCTGACTCAGCACAGCCTAGTGCCTTAGACCAGACTTGGATCAGGTTGGTGCAGGGGATTCTCAACCTGAGGCATTTGCAAAGAGTATTTGCCAACGTTGGGCCGTACCTGAGGAACTATCCAAGGTCATTGTTGGATAGGACATCGAGAACATTCCCCAATCAGCAATGAGTGGGCCAGGAAGTCCAAGTGGAAGCCCAAGTGGGGCAGCAGGGGCAGGAGCAGAACAAGTCTTTGCGCAGTTGCTGCTGCAGTTGCAGCAAGGGCAAGCGCAGATTGCCAAAGAGACAAGAGAAGGTCTACAGAAGCTGGCAGAAGGACTCCAGAAATCTTCAACTCGACCAGGGATTGTTGATGTGAAAGGGGTTGGAAAGCTTGATGCCCTCAAAGGTAGTCATGAAGAAGTTCAGAAGCAATGGAAACCTTGGAGTTATAAGTTTGAGACGTGGTTTTGCAGCCAATGGCCTACAGGTCAACAAGCTTTGGACTATGCCAGGAGAAAGGGTGACGACCCTGTCACCGATGTGGATCTCTTGAACCACACCCTGCAGGACATCGACGCCATTGATGCGCACCTCCATGTAGCCCTGGTTTCCTTGACTCAGGGAATGGCATATGATGTCGCCTACAATCCCCGTAAAAAGTGCGGGCTTGATGCCTGGAGGAGACTGTGTGTCACCTATGAACCTCAAAACAAGCGTACAAATATCAGATTGTTGAGGAGAATCCTTAGCCCTTCAAGGTCAACCATGTCTACTATGAGAAGTAGTTTAGACCGGTTTGAGTCCGACATCGTGGAATATGAGTCGAGGGGGCAAGCCAAACCATCATACGAAACTCTTCGAGCAGTGTTGTTGGCTATGGTGCCAGAAAATCTTGAAGAACATCTTGAACTCAACATCCAGAGGTTTGACACGTACCCCAAAATGCGTAGTGAGGTCATCCCATTCCTGGAGCAAAAGGCGTCTAAGTCAATGGTAGATGATGGTGGAGCAGCACCTATGGATTTGGACTATGTTCAAGGCAAAGGCAAAGGTAAGAGTACCAAGACATGTTACACTTGTGGAAAAGTTGGTCAGGTTTCCAAAGACTGTTGGCATGGCAAGTCAAAGGGTACTTCATCTTCGTCCACTAGCAATTAAGGGCTCAAGCTCAAAAGGCTCATCTACTGGTAAGCGTACCAAGGGTTCAAAGGGATCTTCAAAAGGAAAAGGCAAGTCATCCAAAGGAAAGGGCAAAGGCAAGATGGGGGCAGGTCGATCAATTGCCAAGGGCATTCTCAACGTATGCCGAAGCAAGGACCAAAATGTGCCAGGACAGCGACATCAACGAATGGATGGATGTCGTGCGGATCCCAGCACCGGTTGTCATAGCGTTGGCCTTTGTCATGAAGCGGCCACACCGTGAACAAGTCACGCATGCTGAACAAGTCACGCACGCCATCCACCTGCTGATGACACTGATGCTCCACGTGAGTGACGTAGAGGAGTCTAAGTTGCCCGTGGCAGATTTCGTGGAGAAGGGATCTCGATTCTCGAAGATGGTAGAGCGAAGCGCTCGCAATGACCAGGAGATGGAGACCCTCAGACTTCTTTGCACTTTCGAGTGCGCAATCCGTATCGAGGAGTTCTGGAACACTCTGCGAAGCCAATACTCGGGGACAAACAACATGATCAACAAGACCATCACCGTCAAAGAGCTCAGGGAGAAGATTGCAGGAACTAGTGTCGTGAACCTTGGATCGCTGAACCAGTCTCATCCGCCCTATGGCAGTCACTGTCAGCACTGACTCGTGAGTACTGGGAACAATGGACCTTCGAGAGGATGGCTGCCGATACCCAGTGCACACATGAAGTGATGGAGAAAAGGGTCAGGCTCCTATGTGACATCCCCAAGGAAGAAGCCATTGGGCTGGCATACGCAATGAGGAGGCATAATGCCCGGATGGGGCACAACACGTCCGGCATGATTATCTTGCAGAACGTGCTTGAAGACTGGACCTCCATGCGTTATGACCTTCCACTGGAGAGGACTGCAGCAGTGGTTCATGCACAAGCTGTCCTGATGATATCCAGCATGTTGCACAAATGGAAGACCAAGCTGGCAAACTATTCCGAGCTTCGGGAACTATGCAATCATGTGCGTTTCCAGCTGAGGGACGTGAAGATGGCACTGGACCTCCGTGACGACATCTGGGAGATTGGGGGATACAATGTTGCAAGTGCCGATCAAGGGCTGTATGAGGCAATTGAGATGAGGAACAGGACGTTTTCCTGCATCCACGACTTTGTGACCACAACATCAGCAAGCCAGGTCGCTCAAGGAGCAGCTGAAGTGGTGCACATCCAACGGTGGGATGAGCCTCTGCAGCCGAAGGACGGACGCAACCCTCCTGCACAGGCAGTTCCGCCATCTTGGGACCCGCATCCAATCGTGATGATGAACGCCACGCAGATGGCAGCGGAGGAGGAGAGGCGACGAAGAGAAGCAGCGTCACAGCCACAACCTGAGGCAAAGGCGCGCCCTACCTCCCCCGGAGGCGGCGCATCGGCGTCAACAGGGTCAGCTGGGGCATCTGCAAAGCCGCCACCAAAATCTCGACCGACGCAGCCGCCAACACCGCCTGATTGGGTGATTGTACCAAATGGATACTTGTTCAAGACCTCTACCAACCCAGATCACCGCGGATCGCTGTTCATGACATCAGCATGGATGAATTCCCTGGACCAGTTTCTACTGTCGATCATGCAGGGTCCTGCTGCATCTGCCTCCAACATTACAGGCTGCGCACAATACCCTCGTCGTGTGTCGGCATATGGGTGCATGATCTTTGGAGTGTGCAACCCTGCCGTTGTCACAGACGATGATGCCGCAAAGATCTCGGAAACGGACTGGCTGAAGTGCTACAGCCACCTGGTCAGAACACATGTTCTTGCAAAGACAGGATGCTATCTCTCGACGGCTGGATTGCTCATGATGCTCGGCAAGCACGACAGTGAGGTTGCCAACGCCTCAGGATTGGGAAGGATCAAGAAGAGCATCTCCAACCCGCTTGCGTGCCGTATCATTGATTCACCGCACAACAGCAGGGATTCGGACACACTCGCTGGTGAATTCCGGCGTGGCACCACCATCTTGGTTACAGATCTGATGTACCGAGTAGGTACTCAAACTGGATGCCACATAAAATTTAAATATATCTAAAATTTAAATAGATATTTAAATTTTAATAATATTTAAAATTTAAATATATTTAAATTTTAAATTTAAATATATTTAAATTAAATTTAAATATCGATATTTAAAATTTAAATATTATTCTAAATTATAGTTTAATAAAAGTGAAAATAGAAATTTAAATTAAACATAAACTAAAAGTGTTTCAAATATCTAAACTATATTTCAATTTAAATATTATTCTAAACAATTAAATAATTAAAGCGAAATTATAAATTTAAATCAAATATAAATTGAAAGTATTCACATCTAAACGATATTTCAGTTTATGTGTAATATTCTAAATTACTATATAAAAAAAGTGAAAATAAAAATTTCAACTAAATATAATTTGGAATTATTCATATATCTAAACGATATGTCAATTGAAACATTTTTCTAAATTACTATATAATAAGAATTTCAATTTAAGTTAAACTGAATATAAATTAAAATTATTCACATAAACGATATGTCAATTTTAACATTATTAGAATTTTTATTTAATAGAGGTTGAAATATACATCGAAATTAATTATAAATTATAATTATTCAAACATCTAAATCAACTATTCTAATCAAACTCTCAACACTCTTAAAACTCAAATTGTTATATACGACTCTCAAAACCCTCAAAAATAAACTTGTTGGGGCTCTCGAACCTCTCAAAACTAAAACTGTTACGACTTGCAAAACCATCACAAAAATAAACCTGTTGCGATCTCGAAACTCTCAAAACTAATGAATTCTCAAAACTAGAATTGCACTCCTCAAAACAATATATATATATATGCCAATATATGGAAAAACAGACGCGTGCAATCCAAACGCCTTTGCCCGGGGATCCGGTTATACCGCACCGCTGCGTCCAATCGACTCAGCAACATCTGTCATTAATTTGAATTCCTGAGATGAAAGTTTCTACTACCCTTCTCCGTTTCTGAGTTTGCCAGGATGCAAATTGTTATGCACGGTGATCCGTGCAATTAAACCCTCAAAACTAAAATTGTTACAACTCAAAAACCTCAAACCTAAAATTGCTGTGACTCTCAAAAACATCAAAACTTAAATGTTGAACAAAATGAAATGCATGTGCATGTGCACTCATATTCACGCAGACATGGATCAAAAGAGAAATGCCTGACCGACGGCATAGCTCAAATCAAAACAGAGACACGGGCAAAAGAAATAGAAGCTAGCTAAATACCAAACAGCTTCTGGATATGATATATTGAACAGTCGCCCATCTTTCAAAGACTGCGCGCAAGCAGCAAACATTTAAGGTAAAGAACTAAGCTGAAGAAATCTCCGGCTCAAAAAAACCTCCAGGTACACCCCAGGCTAATTTTCGCCCCTCAGCGCGCGCGACCGTGCTCCAATTAAAATCCTAAGCGATACTTGGTCATGGTTTTGGTGATACTGGCGAGAGGCTTGGCCCCTTGAACACATTTTAGGACTAGAGTCTTGACCTTTCCCATGAGGTCCTCCTGTTGCATACAACTTCCCATTGCGGGATTTAAATCACAAGATCTCTGCGCTAAATGGTACAAGCCGTGAAATTGTTGGTCATGGCAAAATAATTACCATGATCCGAAAATTCTTCCTTGAGAGCCTGGTACACTCAAACAAATTCCGAAGCAGTTTTCTCCAATGCACCAGCAACCTTAGTTTGGCAAGACTGGAGGGTTTCAAGAGATTGTGGAATTTGGAGATGAATTGAAAAGATTGGAGAGATCGTTGGTTTGGAAGAGATTGAACGGTTTGCATAGGTTTGGAGAGCTGAGAGTGTAGCTTTGAGAGTTTGGAGGGTTTACATAGGTTTTGAGAGCTGAGAGAGTCTAGCTTTGAGAGTTTAACTTGTTTACATAGGTTTGGAGAGCTGAGAGAGTGTAGCTTTGAGAGCTTGGAGAGCGCAGGTGTCTTCAATTGGTCTAAGGGTGAAGCTTGGATTTGAGAGTTCAGCTTTAGGCTATTTAAATTTCTAGGTTCGCACTGCTGCGCACGGCGATCCGCAGCATTAGTTCTGCTACCAAACACATATATATATATATATATATATGTATGTGTGTGTGTGAGTATAGGCAATGTTCAAACGGCAAAAGTTATACATATGCTATGGCGACCTAGGCACGTCGGGGGGTAAACAAGGGACATCTGGGTGACGTTGCACAATTTCGTCATACTCTTTTGATCTTGGCAGTACCATCTTCAAAAGGTTGTCACCTCGAGTGTTGGACTTCACAACACACCACAAAGCCAAGATTGGCTCAGTCATACTTCGGTGTTTTTGCTTGATGCGCCGCCTTTGGAATGCAGCAACTGTGCCTTAGCGACCTCTGCTGCAACGTCCTGAGCCATCACTCAGGCAAGTCTCTCCAGCCTTGACGTTTACCCCCTGACAAACCACACACATCCAACCAAAATCCGCCCACACCGCTTTGGCGGTGAAGGCGTGCTTATTGTGGGGAAATGCTCAATCACATTTGTTAATATAGCAGTCGCTATATCAGCTTTAGCTGGGGGGGGGGCCCATGAACGATTTCGCACCGAGACCAGAATTAGGTGGTGTTTTCGACATTTTTCGATGATTTTTGGGTGTCTGAGCGCAAGAGGGTATTGAAATGGAATTTTGGGTCATTTTGGTAGCTTTCCGGCAAGGGAAAAACGGCCAAAAATGAAAAAAACATTGTACATAGCAATATTTTGCAGGGTTTTTGGATGCCAGAGCATTGAAAACACTGCAAAAACAAGTGTTTTGGACTGACGTTATAGCAAAAAACGTGTAAATTACATTAAATTACCGTATGTTTGACTGGAAACATTGCAAAAACACTGTCAAAAGCAATGTTTCGGAAGGATTTACTGCCTTTTTGGCAAAAACGTGTAAATTACCGCGTGTTTGACTGGAAACATTGGAAAAACACTGTCAAAAACAATGTTTTGGGATTTCTTTTATATATGTTGGAGTTGGCTACCGGCATTGGAACATGGAAAAATTGAAGAAAACACTGTAAATAGCGGTATATTTAACGGCTTGGAGAGATAAGGGAATTGGAAGCATTGTCGAACATGATGTTTTCGACCGGTTTTATGGCGACAAAAGTGTAAATTACCGTGCTTTGAAGGAAACCATTGCAAAAACATGGAAACACATTCAAAGAACATGGGATTTGGGGGGCTATCTAGGCGTCGTTGTCTAGCCATTTGAAGTTCCGCAGCTTGGAGAGCCCCCAAGGGAGGGAACAGTGAAAATTCTATAGCTTGGGAAGCTGTCACGGCGGGGAAAAGTGAAAATTCCCTAGCTTGGGAAGCCCCCACGGGGGGGGAAAGTGACAATTCCCTAGCTTGGGGAGCCCCCACGCGGGGGAAAAGTGAAAATTCCCCCGCTTGGGACGCCCCCACGGGGGGGAACAGCGAAAATTCCCTAGCTAGGGAAGCCTCCGCAGGGGGCAAAGTGAAAATTCCCTCGCTTGGGAAGCCTCTACGGGGAAAAGTGAAACTTCTTAGCTTGGGGAGGGAAAAGTGAAAATTAAATTCCCTAGCTTGGAAGGCACCCACGAGGGGGCGAAGCGGGGTGAATGAACAATGACTTGGGATGTTCAGTCTTCATATTTTTTGAAAGTAGTTACATCCAAAATCTTACCTATATATATATACATATATATATATAGACACATATTTTTTGTGGGGGGTTCCCCAGCCTTGAAATTATTGACAAAATAGCGCCAACCACCCAGAGCCAATGCATCACTAGAGGAGTGGTTTCCCCAAATTTATTTAGAACAAAAAGTGCAATCCTACCCACAGTTAATCAATCACTTGGGCCCTCCCTAATTTCAAATCTATGCCGTGGAAAAAAACGATCCAATTGTTTTGCATGACTCGGGGCTTCCCAGCCATCAAATTCCTTGACATAAGAACGGAAAAATCTATCCCAGGAAGTATGTGTTTGATATTTTTTAAAACAATAACAATATGAAAGAAAAACATGTTTTTTCAACAAATGCCAAAGCTTGGAAAGTTTGAAGTATTGAGGTGCCAATTTGGTGTAAGTTTGATGTAAGCTTACACTTCATGGGATTCATGGGTGGTAAATTTACAACAAACTTACATCAAACTTACATTTATGAGGTGTAAGATGTAAACTTACGCCCCTGAAGTGTAAGTTTACACCAAACTTACACTGGCAAGTGAAAATTGCACTTGCAGGTGTAATTTTGATGTTAATTCACGGTTGCCAATGAAACCCTGGTGTAAACTTACACTTCAGGGGCATAGGTTTACATCAAGTTTACACTTCATAAGTGTAAGTTTGATGTAGGTTTGATGTAAGTTTGGTGCAAATTTAAACCCCATGAAGTGTAAGTACATCAAATTGACACCAAATTTAGACTTCAATACTTCAAAATTACCACAACCCGTGCATTTTTGATTTGAAAACATGATTGAAATGTTAAACATGGTTTATTTCAAAACACATGGCTCTTTCAAAAAATACGTCCTTGTTCCAAAAATATGATCAAACCATTGCATTTTTTCAGATAATATCAAACACATACTTCCTGGGAGAGATTGTTTCATGTTTATGTCAAGGAAATTGATGGCTGGAAAGCCCGCAGTCATGTAACACAATTGGAGCAATTATTTCCATCAGATACATTTGAAATCTACAAAGGCCCAAGTGATTGATTAACTGTGGGTAGGATTGCATGTTTTTTTGCAAAAATAGATTCGGAAAGACTCCTCTAGTGATACATTGGCTCTGGGGTGGCACTATTTTTTCAGCAATTTTAAGGCTGGAGAACGCCAATATATAGGTAAGATTTGGATGTAACTACTTAAAAAATGAAGACTGAACATCCCCAGTCATTGTTTTTTTTTTGCTTGGATGTGTGTGGCTTGTCAGGGGGTAAACGTCAAGGCTGGAGAGACCTCTGAGTGGTGGGTCAGGATGTTACAGTAGGTGGTTTTTTCCGTCTATACAACTTGATGCGAAGCTCACCGCACACCTTCAAGGCTTCAAAATTTCACCAAGGAAACCTCGCAAAAATTAACCCTGACCCAGAATTTCAAACATTTTTTTTTGATCTCGGATTTCAACGCAAAAAAGACGCAGTGCAATCAACTTTTGACCCAAAACTTCAATGCAGAACTTCAGCCCGGAAGTTCAGTGCGTTGAATTTTTGCATTGAACTTTTGGTATGAAAATTCAAAGTTCAAAGCATTGAATTTTTGCATTTGTTTGCCCGAAACTTCAATGCATTGAACTTTTGCATTGAACTTTTGGTGAAAAAGTTCGGTGCATTGAACTTTTGCATTGAACTTTTGGTGAAAAAGTTCAATGCAAAACTTCAATGCATTGAACTTTTGCATTGAACTTTTAGCATAAAAGTTCAATGCATTGAACTTTTGCATTGAACTTTTGCCCAAAAGTTCAGTGCATTGAACTTTTGCATTGAACTTTTGCCCAAAAGTTCAGTGCATTGAACTTTTGCACTGAACTTTTGGTATAAAAGTTCAATGCATTGAACTTTTGCATTGAACTTTTGGTGTAAAAGTTCAATGCATTGAAGTTTTGCATTGAGCTTTTGCATTGCACTTTTGGCATAAAAGTTTTATGCAATGAACTTTTGCATTGAACTTTTACATGGAGGTTTCATAGGAAATTTCAATGCATTGAACTTTTGCGAAGACATGCTGCATGAAATTTTTGAGTCAAAAAATCGTGGCGCTGAAGTTTTTACCGTACTTTCACGCTGAAATTTGAAGTTGAAAGCTCAATCCACTGAATTTTTGCTTTCATTTTTTCTCTCAAACTTGGGGATAAGGCAAACGCTTTGTTTGGCATATTGCTCCAGGTTTGGCATTGTGAGCCTCTTTTGAACATGTTTTTTCATTCAGGCCTCCCATATTGTCACCATATTACCCAGACCTAATTTTCCTTAGGTCTGGGTAGTTTTTCAAGTCATGTTTCATGCTAATTTAGGGTTTCTTCCTTTGTCTTGTAGGCACTGAGGCATATATTCGTATGGGTTGAACGGAATTTTATGCAAATATCTGTGTTAAAGGGTTGTGAGAAAGAAGTCATTAGCCATTTGTGTTGAAGGGGTTTGCTCTGTGGGTCTCTGCGGATCATCATGGTGAAAGGAATGAGACATTTGGATACATTTGGTTATAGTTCCAATGTTTTCATAAAGGTATGCAATTAAAGAAATTCTATATATATACACATGTAGCTAGACACAAGCACACCTAAGTTCATACCATCCACCTCCATCATTTCATCATTTACCACAGTTCATTTTCACAACATTTCATATCATTTCATCACAGTATCAAATAACACCACAACATTTCATACATCATCATCCCACATCATTTCATCATCATCCATCATCACATAAATTCAAATCGCAAAAAATCATCGTAATATGTCATCATAAATTTCATCATAATATGTTATCATAATATAATATCATAAAATAATATCATAAATCTAAATCATCCATCTCTAACATACATATGTTCGTATCATAGTTTTTAATAAATTATGATATGAAAAATTATGGGGATAAACACTTTTTAAAGTTTTTTGGTGTAATGTTTTCCAGATTTGTTTCAATTTTGCAATTCTGGTTTTATCATCTTTTAAGTATTCCTCCATCTTTTTTTGCTTTTATTTTCTTCATTTTTGAGTTTTTCCTTGTTGATATGCCTGTCGGTTTTTAAGATGTTTGAACAACCTGCACTGTTTCACATTCCGCTGGCAAATGTCGCAGAATTCTTCCTTTTGATTATAATAGACTGTGTTACTCGCCTTTTGTTTGCCCAAGCATTCAATATACATTCTATTCATTCCATTGAACTCGTCACCCTTTTTTATTTTTCTTACACTTTTTGCATGTTCTACTCTGTATACTATTATAAAGTATTATCCTTTTAAGATATTTTAAGTGTATTTCCTTATATCATAAAATTTCATCCAAATCTGTTTCCCAAAAAACACCGTAGATTTCATTTTTTTCTATTCCTGTTCCTCTTCTGTATCTTTACCTCCTACTCTTTTGCATATCTGCAAAAAGATATTGTATTTGAAAATTATGTCCATGCAATTGTCAACATACTCCTCTCCATTTGGGTTGTTGGTGAAGGTGGGGTTTTCATTGCAGAAGACTCTTACCTTTTTCAAGATATAAGGACTTGACATGTAGATTTCATCAAAAAAGATTACATCATAATCGTTGTAATCATACTTTGGTAGCCTGCTTTCCCCCTTACACGCAGGAACACTGAATAATCTATTTTGGGTGACTGCATCGCATGGAACATCTTGCTTTTGCATATTTTGAGGAACAACAAAAAGTGTATTCTTACCACTTCCTGCAAATTTTGCCCTAATCATGACTCTCTTCTTCCTTATTGCTGGTGTGTTTAATTGCTTCTGTGTCCCAGTCATAATGAACCTCAATCATTTCGTTTTTGTAAATCGGTATTTTTGGAATCTCATTGTGTTTCCATCCATAGACTTCGGGAACAGGAACAACTTTCTTATCTTCCGCTCTTCAGCCCCCTATGTCATTATGAAAATTCAATATATTTTTAGTTTTCTTTAAATCCCTCTTTGCTATGTGAAAGGCATCAGTCTTTACAACGTAAACATTGATGGCCTCCTTCAAATTTTCATATGCATCATGCATATGAAAGTTGTGATTTTGTAACAGTAGGTCTTTGATATACCTAAATCCGTTCATCAACTGCCTTTGGTCACTGACATTGACTATATTAATATTTGGTTGTCTCGTTTTTCTTCTCTATCTTTTGGTTGAAAGAATCATTTTCACAGTAGTAGTTTTTGCCATCCTCGAAGTTATAATCGAAATCTGTAAAACACGCACCGCCATTCACATGTCTAACAAAAGGGTTTGTTGTTCTCATCAACTTCCATAGTCCAATCGTCTTCCAATTCTCTCCATTTAAAATTTAAAATATTTTTCATACTCTTCCTTGTTCATTGCGTAAATCCTCCCATCATATTTTTTCCGGTGCCGTACTGCCTCCTTAGGATTATCAAAAATCCTATTTTTCTTTTGTAAGACTTCTCAAGCAAACCAAAGGCTACATTAGCAATAGTTTTCAAGACTGTTTGATTCTCAAATTTGTCATCGCTAATCACTGTTTTATAAAAAATGTCAACCACTTTCTTATACTTCACTCTGTGAATGTATGAAGGTACTTTGCAAAATAGTTTTTTCATTGCCACCCCTCTCTTAATCAATTCCTTCAGGTGCTTCCCATACACCAAATTACATTTTTTTGGTAGAAAACAAATGTTGCTCCGACATGCCCTCACTATGAACAAGGTGTAGTTGTTGACTTT
>CAMXCT020005514.1:0-15143 GCA_947184155.2 Cladocopium goreaui
TTATCCATTAATTATCAAGTATTCAAATAATGGGATTCAAGCCATTAATTATATAATTCTTATTAATAATCTCAGCATTCCCCAATTCGAATCCCAGTCTGACACGTTTTTTTTTTACCTTAGGAGATTTCACCTACATCGACGACATCGTCCAGGGCTGTGTCGCCTCAGTGGACCGCATCCCGGCCTCCACCAAAGAGACGGCACATTTCAAGGCGGGAGATGGAGATGGGGCGAAAAAAATGCTGCGAAAACCATGGTTTAACTAGCAACACATGGGAAGTTTCATGGGATCTAAGCTACATTTGTTTAAACATGGAGATGTTTTTTTGGGTTAACAAGCTGCAAAAATGGAGATGGAATGGGTGTTGAAGCTACAAAAGTGGCGATGTTTTGTGGGTGTTTAAGATACAAAAATGTGGATTTTACAATGATTTCACCAGCACAAGAATGTGGGTGATAGATTAGAGTTAGATTGGATTTGGACTAGATTTTGATTAGGATCAGAATGGATGGACTGGATTGGATTGGATAGATAACAAAGAAACATCAGGCTGTTTGTTCAAAAACAGTTGGGGAGTTGAAGGAAGAATCATTTCATGAAATGTGTACCCGCCGGAAATCTAGCCCGGCTGGTTGGGAAATCCGAACTTGATAGTTTGAAGGAGTAATATCATCGGGAAATGGTGGATTGCCTGGGAAGCCATGTTGATTAAGTGAGGGTACTCAACAGACATAGGGAAAGAAGTTGCAAGCAATCAGAATCGGAGAAACACATGGTACAAAGACCGGAGCTCGTTCGGAAGCAAAAACTGAATATGAAGGTAGAATGAACACACACTAGAGACATCAAGCCATCAACGTGGAGGGCTTTTGAGACAGGGCAATTGTCGATAAGTGTTACGGCCAGGAAAATTTGAGACCACCAGGGACTTTCAGAAGAAACCAGGACGAAGACTAGTATTTTCACGACGAAACTCTAGCAACTGCTTGGTGGATTCAAGCACGGCAGGTTGATGGGGAATGACATGTTGAAAGGAACCCCTGCGCCGCCAGCGCCTCGTGAGGTCTATAACTTGGGCAACAAGGATCCAGTGACAGTGACCTACATGATTGAGTGTCTTGAGCTTCCTGTCGGAAAATACCGAGACTTCCACAAGACAGGGGTGATGGTTCGGGGGCAAAGTTGAAAACACCTGACCTAATTGAGTCTCTTGTGTTTCTTATGGAAAAAATATCGCCATCCAAGTGTTCGAAGAACCGCCCGATACCACCAGAAATGCCTCCAGAAATGCCTGGCTCCAGCGGCGCTTAAGGAGAGCTATCGGCAAAAAGGCGATCAAGAACTATGTTCCGATGCCACCCACGGGAGATGTGCTGAAGACCAGCGCAGACGTCTCGCTGGCAACTCGGCGAAAAGCTCAGCTGGTGAATGCCAAGGCTGACAAAAAAACCTGGTGGTAGAGTAGGGGGATCAACAAAAAGATCAAGTTTGCTGTACATTTGCTACTTAAAAGGGTACCCTTCAAAAGTTTCACAGTCCATCACAATCCACCGGTTCCCACGATATATCCGGGTTGGATTCATGTGCAGTTTTGGATCGTCCAGGTCGTGAGCGGTAGAGATATCTGAGGCGGAAAAGGAGCTGGATTACAAGCCAACCACATCACTACAGGACGGCATCAACAAGTTTATTGCCTGGTATCTGGGCTCTGCTTTGGATGAGGATGCTGCTGCAGCTGATGATGATGCTGATGATGATGATGATGGTCATGTGATCTACCCGTGTTCAGTTGTATCCCTCTTGGAAAGGACAAGGCCTGCTTGAAAACAATTTTCCCTCCTGGGGGGGCAGGGCAGGGCCCCCGATTTATTTTGAAGTGAATATGTACATATATAATACGGTAACGACATTTAAATATTTGGAGGGCGGGCCAGACCGCGAGGCCCTGGAGGTAGCATGAAATACCAGCTCGTATATTTAAATGTAGTTACCATCTGATTAAACGAATTGGATTCCGTATGTTTAAATAGCCGGGCGGGCCAAGGAAAACCTTCCCGGAGGTAGTCTCAAATACCTGTTCGTATATTATATTTAAAAGTCCATATATTTAAATGTAGTTACCGTGTATATATATATATTTATTATGACGTGGTATATCGTATACACATGTATATCATATTCCATATGCACCCACAGCCCCGTCGGTAAACAGCGTACTTTTGTAGTCGCACCCTGATGTGCAATAAGGCCGAGATGTTCATTTTACCGGTGACGCGTGCGCGTTGGTCTTGCATCGCAAGGTTTTTTTCATGCTTTTTTTTGTCCCGAATTAGATTGGTTTTGTTTGTTCTTGTTTTCGGTCTGTGATGACGCTGTGTGACTGACCTCTTTTTTTTGTGGCGGTGGGGTGGAGTGCGGTGGGCTAATAACGTCCAAAACGCTCTTGGAATTTCCAACACGCTCTTGATGCTACGCTGTCACGCAACTGTTTCTTGGAACTTCCAACACTCTCTTGAGCCATGCCATCAACTTTCTCTTGGAACTTCCAACACGCTCTTGATGCTACGCCGTCAACTTTCATGGCCCCTCGCTACCGTTTCAAGCCCGACATGCAATATTGGGTGCAAAACCCCTGAGCGAAAAAAAACATGCGACGAATTGGAAGAGATTTCTGGGATGATTCGGTCGCTTCATTTAGAGTCGCTTTTCGCCCAGTATTTTCAAGATGGATTTTGGGTTTGAAGATGTTTGAAAATGATCATGATGGATTTGACCGGGCGCACATGCGACTGGTGTCACGACATTCGAAGATGATTTGAATTCCAGGCTCCATTCACTTCATTTGACATCGTCCAGCGACGGCGAACGTCAGGTCCTGTGCGTACATATATATTTATTATTATTATTATTAATTCTTATTATTATATTATTACTATGATGATTATTATTATTAATTATTATTATATTATTATTTTTTTACTATGATTATTATTATTATATATATATACATATATATGCACATATTGATACTTTTTTATATTCTGTATAATATATAAATATATATATATACATTGTATTCAAGGAGGGTCAGTACCACCACCAGGTATGACGCTTACTACAAGGCCCTTTCCGTGGATTGGTGGATGCGGGGATGATCCTGATGAGCCCCCATATCTCGGAGATATTCGGATACCTTCCGGTAAACATACAAAAAGCTATTGAAAATGGCCATTTATAGTAGATTTTCCCATGAAAAATGGTGATTTTCCATAGCCATAGCTATGTTAGTTTACCAGAGGGTATCGATTCTGGAAGTCACAAGATCCATTGTGCCAGGAGGGCCTAGGAATTTCACACGCCACAAGAGTATTTTCACTTGGAATTCATTAGGCTGACAAAGGTGATGGGTCATCCCATTGGCTACCCCCAAGTGCGATCTGTCACTACGACAAGAAAAATCTGTCAATGGGATGGTTTCAGATTTCAGATCTTCAAAACGACAAGTCTACGATAGTCTACGTGGGGTTCCTCACTGCAACCCATAATTACACCCAGAGAACTCCGGTAATTTAGACTCTTGATTTCTCTACCTTTTGTTTGTTTGGTCGCAGTAGCCCTTCAATTCAGGTGTGACCCATACCTACCCACCATACCTTTAGGTATGGTCGGTCAAAGCTCAGATCCCCGGAAGCATTTTTTTATTGGTAACAGGATGTAACAGTCAGAAATACTGAAAATCACCTATCGTGATTATAATCCCCTGATCTTCACCGTTTACCCTTGTACCAGCCAGGACGGCTTGACGAAGGAGATGGCCAGCTATGTGCCATACTAGCCGGCTTCACCTGCGCCACCTTTGGATTCCATGGCCACCGTAACGGGCGGTTTGTTTGGGTATGGATCAAGAAATGTGGGATTTACCATGGATTTAGCCTACTTGACCGTCTCGTGAAGAGAAAAAACAAGCCTGAAAAATATGATGATGGAGGGTTGGAGATCCTACCTGAACGATCAGTCCATCTGTGGATCTGGACCATTCTGGACAAAATCGATTTGAGCGTCGAGTTGTGATCGGTACAGAACCCGCAAGACCGGACCGGAAGGACTCACGCAGGCTTCAATGATGTGCCCGTACAAATGGAATTTATATAAACTTATGATATACCGATATAGCCCAATCACAAAAAGTTATTGTGAAACCGTGAAACGGGGTGGAATAACACAAGCAATTGTTTGTCCCATTTTGGATCGCAGCTGATTGTGGCTCAGTTTTATACGTCTTGGAGGTTTCCTGAAGTGGGGGTGCCCCCAAATCATCCAACTCATGGATGACCATTTTAATTAGTATATGAGTGTATATTAGGATTGAAACAACCATGGCGACTGGGGGATCCCGACTTCAGATAACCATTAACAGATATGATTAAGCATTCATCATCATTGATCAACCATTATTAACAACTATGAACCAGTAGGAACCCGCCCTTTCTGGTCGTGCGGTCTTGGGTTCGCTGATCACCCGCCCCCTGGCGGTGATGCGAGCGACGAACGAAGTAACAAAAAGTGGGCTTCTGAGAAGCTTTGAACGGTTATACGGAGGTTTCCTAGTGGTTAATCATGATTAATAATGGCTAGCAACTGTTGATAAATGATGATGATTTAATGGATATGAATGGCTATGGTTATAATTATGGAGATTTCAGTGAATGCTGGACATCTATTGAAAAACCACCAATTCAATCCATATACAGTTTATTTTCCCATGAAAAAACTTTATAGGTATTCATCCGTGTTCCGGCCATGTTTGACTACAGGTAGCTGTTTGGGAATGTGCACGGTAGCTAGAAGCTACCGGAGGATATAGCTGCATGCTCCTTAGGCGTCTTATGGCCATCTTTTCCATCCCGAAAACAGTCTTTGTGGCCAAGCGTAACTCACCAAAACAAGATAAACTCGGAATCCTTCCAGATTCCACATCCAGGACATCGCATGCACTGCTTTTGTTTTTTTTTTTTTTTTTGTTTGTTTTTTTTTTTTTTTTTTTTTTGGGGGGGGGGGGGGGGGGTTTTTTTGTTTTTTTTTTGTTTGTGTGTTTTTTTTTTTGGGGGTTTTTTTTTTTTTTTTTTTTGTGGGTGTTTTTTTTTTTTTTTTTTTTTTGGCATTTTTTTTTTTTTTTTTTTTGGGGGTTGTTTTTTTTTTTCTTTTTTTTTTTTTTTTTTTGTTTTGTTTGTTTTTTTTTTTTTTTGGAGGTTTTTTTTTTTTTTTGTTTTTTTTTTTAAATTTTGTTTTGTTGATTTTTTGTTTGTTGGGTTTTTTTTGATTTTTTTTTTTTTTTTTTGTGATATATGTATTATATATCCCTCCAACAAACAATGGTGGCTATAGATGATTCACCTTGAAATTCTTCGTCAAAAAATGGTCATGTTACCCTCTGGTACTCAAACTTGGCAACGGACAATCTCATCTTTAGGTGGATAATTTTCACATTATTTAACAATTCCATTTAGTTCGGGGATTTCCCAGCTGGCCATCTTGGATTACCGGTAATTTCATTAAGAATTAAGAACCATTACTCACCATGATTCACCATTGAATCACCACTAAAATCGTGGGACTGGCGCGGCCCCCATTGACTTCCCAAGATGTTTTGTAAATCACCTTGCAGGTCCCTTGTGCTGCCCTCCCGGGCCGGCGGAAGGGAAAGCAGGCCGGCAGCTGATGGTTCTTTTCGGTCACCCCAAGAAAAGATACACAGAAGTACCGAAAAGATCAGAAAAGTAATTAAGAACCTGTTGGAGTGGTAGAATAGAGGAATATGTCAGATTAAATTGAATGTTACTTTTTCATGTGTTTCTTAAATTGCTTTTCAGGATTTTTAGTGCCTGCGAGCTTTGTTCAATGTCTTGGAAACTTCTGAGGCCCCTATGCAATGTCATCCATTTGTATTATACTTGTGAAATAGATATACAAACATGTAAAACATGTCTATATATAGATATATATATATATGTATAGATGGATCTATGCATATAGATATAGATCTCTGCATACATAATGACAAATAAATAGATAAGCAAATAAATAAATACACAGATAGACAAACAGATAGACATATACACATGATATATATATTTATATATATAGAGAGTATATAGACATTACATATCCCATGGATTCCCATTGGTCCCTATCCCGTTTTTAAAACGTGGCGGTTTCAGCCCCATCAGCGGCTTCGGAGGTGTGTCCTACAAAAGGCTCTCGGGGATCCTGGATGGTCGCTTTGATCTGTCGCCCGTCCTGGACTTTGGTTCGCTGGACAGGCGGGGGCCCCCGTTCGAGCGATCGCCTTCAGTTGAGATGTGGCTGTGGCTGAATTCTCTTGCTTCAAAAACCCTCTGGCTATTTCACATAGCGAAAAATTGTTCATTGTTAGAGGATAAACATGATATCTTAACCTCTCAAAAATGGTGGATTTTGCCAGTTCGCTATGTTAAATAACCAAACGGTAGATATAACGAACTCGTTTTCAAACGGGGTTTATTTCAACCAAGCAACAGCATCGCTAACCTTTGGGGCATCGTCCTCTAGGGTCATTGTTGCTTTCATCAGCGACTGGATGGGTAGATTTTCTAACCATGTTCAACCATAGAAAATTGAAAGTTTAACCATAGAAACCATATCATAACCATAGAACATGACTTGTCTTTTTTGCTATAAATGGACTGGTTGGTGGTTTGGAACATGAATGGATTATGACTTTCCATTCAGTTGGGAATAATTCATAATCCCAACTGACGAACTCACTCCATGATGAATCAGAGGGGTAGGTGGCTCAACCACCATGCAGTGGATAGTTTAAACATATGTCATCGGATATTCTTGGCCGACGGAAAACCCAAGGATTTAATGGAAGTGTTTGCCTCGGGAAGTCATTGAGATGATATGGGATTCATGACTGGTACAGTTCGCTATTGAACATGGCCCATAGAAATAGTTGATTTACCGACTAAAAGTGGCGATTTCCCATAGTTATGTTAGTTTACCAGAGGGTAATACAAGGATGTATTGAAGCAATAATTATCCACCCGTATGGATTGATGGCATATAAAACATCCATCAATGGTAAAGTTAGGGATGTTTCACCATTGAACTGTCAGACCATGCTGTGGGAACTTCAGGACCCTAAAATGGAGGGTACCTTACCACATTTTTGGACATATTTGTTGGATCATTTCCCGAAATTTAGGCCTTCTATATGGTAGGTTACCTCCAACTTAGGTAGCTTAATGGCCTTTCATCTTAGGATATTCTTGGGATACGAGTACAATATTAATGATGTGATTGCAATTTCGAATTTCACACGGCAACAAATGTAGATAAGGATGACCATGATGATGATGATGATGATGATGGTGATGATGATGATCATCATCATCATTATCCCTATAAAATAGCCATAAATTGTGGTTACATACCCCGCTGATGTTGATGTTATTGTTGTGGTTGGGGAGTGTTGGCTGCTATTGTCACGATGGTCCTATACACTATGTTCTTAGACTACACTATTATACATATATATAATTATAGTATCACATGTTATAGTATATTATCATTTATGATCATTTATTATCCTGTATTATCATATATTATCATGTATTACCATATATTATCATATATTATCTTTTATTATCATATATTACCATATATTATGATTTATTATCATTTATCATCATATATTGTCATATATTATCATATATTATCATTTATTATCATCTATTATCATATATTATCATATATTATCATATATTATCATATATGTTCATGTATTTTCATTTATTATCATGTATTAGCATATGTTTTGTGTTGGTGCTGCTCATGATTTGCAATAGGAATGGTATAACGTCAGTCGGTCGTTGAGAGTTCGTTAAAGCTTTCGTTGAAGATTTCGTGGCAATCCTTGTGGCAATCCATTTTGCCACACCTTTTGCCACAAAAAATGATCGTGAGAATTTCGTTGAAATTTCGTCAAAGATTTCGTTACTTCAACTCAAGTTTGACGAAATTTGAACGAATTGTTTGACGAAATTTTGACGAATTTTTTTTCTGGCAAAATGTTGTGGCAAAACGTTTTGCCACAAGGAAAAATTCGTCAAAATGCAGGGTTTTGACGAAATTTTCCTTGTGGCAAAACGTTTTGCCACAACATTTTGCCACAAAAAAAATTCGTCAAAATTTCGTCAAAGATTTCGTTGCTTCAATTCAAGTTCTGACGAAATCCTAACAAAATTCTGACGAAAGAATTTGTGGCAAAATCTTGTGGCAAAACGTTTTGCCACAAAGCACCCGACGAAAAGTCTGACGAAATTCTGACGAAATGAAAATGAAAGAAACAACAAAGAAAATCCTTATACCAGAACATATTGCAAGTGGTAGGAAATCATGGTGGAGTTCGATCGCAACATATATTATCATATATTTTTCAAATATTATCATATTTTCATATATTATCATATATTATCATCTATTATCATCTATTATCATATATTTTCATATATTATCATTTATTATCATATATATATATATGTATTTGAATCCATATTTATCTATATCTATATATCTATCCATCTATCTATCTACCTATCTATCTATGTATCTATCTATGTATCTATCTATCCATCTGTCTGTCTGTCTATCTATCTATCTGTCTGCCTTTCTATCTATCTATCTACCTACCTATCTATCTATCTATTTATCTATCTATCTATCTATCTAACAGCTATACGCAGATCAACCTCTGTCAGGTTCATGACCTCTGAGACACCCCTGGCGGTGGCTGCAGCCCAGCGCTTGCTGCAACGGAAGGGCGGGGTCTTGGAGCCCCTGAAGAGCCCGTATGAGTGCCTTGGAATCGACGAAAAGGGCCCCAGGGCCTTTTTGGGAAAGTTATATGGAATAAGTAAGAAAAGGGGTTATATAATAGGTATATAATGGTATATATATTATATGTCATGGTATATGTAAATGCCCTTTTGGGGGATATGAAAAAATGGTGCGGGATTTGATGATTTGATGCACTAGTTACATGGTAAATACACGGTTGGGATTTTGACATGGCCAATTAAATTGCACATTAGCGTATTTACATGTATTTATGTACCAGCCCCAAAAAATTTAATGTTGGTGATTTTGACCAATATACATTTATGATGTATCAATTAAAATATAGTGCGCAATGGGGTCATCGTTGTAGATACAGACGCTGTTGCTGTCGTTGTCGTTGGTGCTAGTGGTGCTGATGCTGTCCTGGTGGTAGTCGTGGTTCATATTGTATTTAATTGTTAAGTTGATAGGGATCGAAACTTGCAATGATTGTTGACTTTTTATCAATATAGACTAGCTTGTTGCTGTAGTGTTAATAACGTAATACTGCCCATATTATCCTATAATTTAACAAACAGGAACCATTTAGTTAGATGAAATGCTTATTAAACATTGTGATTCCCAATGCTACGTAACAAATTACTAGAGGATACTGCACTAGGAATTAAGCATAGCTCTGCAATTTTCCATGTATAGAAAAGGCAAATCCTCCCAAAACATGGGTAAATTGACCCTTTAAGGTCCTTTCTTGGGTTCTATACTTGTTACCCTCCGGTAATCAAACATGGCTTTCAAATCACCCATTTATGTTGATTTTCCCCGTAGGCCTCTATTTATAGATGATGTCCAGTTGCCAGGTTTGATTACACCAGAGGGTAATTTCATTAATAAGCATTAATCGCCATTATCAACCACTCTATAAATCTCCATATTCTTCTTATGGTTCACATCACCTGGAATATCCCAACCAGCTCCTGGCATTTTTCTTCCCATAAACAGGTTTCAAACGCTCGCTCTCCGATGACGGTCAGGTACTACGCCCGTGCAGCCTTGCTGCAAGTGCGAGCACGACGTGCTGCTGAGGAGATGATAGATCTGCAGCCCAAAAAAGATGCGGATGTTTGGTGATTTATGACTGCACAAATCTATCTTTTTGTATAAACATGTGTATTAATACAATATATACATATATATTGTAAACATAATATAATTTGATTCCATTTGATTGTGTTGATATCTTAGATTGGTAGCACACCCACCCCAAACAACCACCTTCTGAGCCCATGACACACACACACACATATATATATATACATACATATATATATGTGTATATATATACGATGATGATGATGATTGATGATGATGATTGATGGATTGCTTGCTTGCTTGCTTGATTGGTTGATTGATTGATTGATTGAATGACTGATTGATTGATTACTTGATTTGATTTGATTTGATTTGACAGATTTGATTTGATTTGATTGATTTGATTTGATTTGATTTGATTTGACAGATTTGGTTTGATTTGATTTGATTGACTTGATTTGATTTTGATTTGATTTGATTGATTGATTGATGATGATGATGATGCTGATGCTATATGGCAGTACGTTACTGATCAGAAATTGTTATATATTGTGATTATTCATCATTATACCATATTATACCCAATCTTAGCTGGGATGATTGACTGGTTCTGCTACAGTAGGGTTTGGGTCTCCCGGTACCTGTGGATCTTGCAACAGTAGGCAGTGAAGGTACTCAGAAGGTGACGATCATGGTGATCACCATCACAGGGTGTGGGACATACACGTATCTGGGGCTATACACGGTTCAATGGAGATTGATAATGCAAGCCGATTTGACCGTATGTTTCTAGGATTTGAAAGGCTTTTGCTAGCAGGGTTGATGGGAAGCATTGAGCTTATTAAGTCATGAACTGGGAGTGTCCACAACCACGTGGAAAGCCAAAGAGTCACAACAGCACAGCTGTTGCGGAAACAGCTTTCGTCCTGGCAGGGCAACAACAGCCCCCTCCAAAATTCCATTCCACAGGTGGCATTAGCATGTTTTCGTCGAGGATGGATGTTTCGGGTATGGCCTCCAAACATTCCCAATGGGCTCTTGAGTTTAGCTTCTTATCCCAATTTGGTAGGAGTCTAGGGGGCTCTCCCTTCTGGTACTTTAACATAGGAAAACCATCATGTTGAATGGGTAAATCATCGAACTTTCTATGGGCCATGGCTTCCATAGCGAACTTAACAAAGTACCAGGCGGTCATCTCATCACATTCAAATCATTCAATTCTTACAAGATCCCGTTATATATATATACATATATATATATATATTTATATATTATATATATATGTATCATTGTCTACCCCATTGAACAGCATAATGATGAGGGAAATGTCGGACGACTTTGAGACGTGGCCAGGAGAGGTTCCAGCTCTTGCAAGAGGCTTGTGTAGCCCTACAAGACTGCATGGCAGCCCCAGGCGGACTGACATGAAAATCGCCACGTTTGATTCTCGGAGGGTAGTGGGAAAATGTCTATGACTGGGTGATTTTTCATTGCCAGGTAATCGATTTCCTGGAGCTACTAGAAATCGTAGGTCCGACTCTGGCATAATTAACCATGGAAATGGAAAGCCACCATTTTTTATGGGTAAATCAACTATAAATGTTCATTTTCAACAGCTTTTTGTATGTTTACCAAAGACTTCCACCCCACTGGCGAATGGTTTGAGGACGGCCTCCTATTCGTCAGTGGATGCCTTCACCATCGATGTTTTGTGTTTGTTCAACAGACTTGATCTTTTTGGATTGTTGGAACGTACCCACTGTAAGGTGATTCAAATGGTACACGGATCACGGCCTCCCGATTTGTTTATATAGATGATTGCTAAAAGAGAATTCCGTTTCATCGATTGGGTGATTTTTGTCAAGTTGTCAAATTCTGTTTGACATTTTTCATCATCCACTTGTTTCCACACCTTCTTCAGGGGTTGGTGAATGCCCCATTACTGTACAGGAAGTGTGAAAAATCACCAACCAAGATGCTAGTAATTGTCACCAACCGTACCTTTGTTCAATCCAGGCTTTTTGACCATTGGTGTCACAGATGCTTAAACGAAATCCTCAGGCATTGCTAGTTCTCCCATTTTGGGGATGTTTTTCGATAAGCACCATCAATGTGCTATGTGTTTAATCCGTCCATGTTTGAAATCATATGTTATCTCTCATATGTTCAAACGACATCCTGCTGCTTTTCGCTGAGTGAATTCCTGATTGCTGCCGGCTAAATGCAGCAACCAGCTGTAGTTTTTGTGGCCCTTCAACTGGCAGGGTTTCGAACTGCTCAAAAAATCTGCCAATGCTGGAACTTGTTTCTGATTCCATTCCATCGGATATTTGTTTCTTAAATCCACCAACCAAGCCGTTTCACCAATGCAAGTTGGGTGTGTCTGAGAATGGGGCCTCCCTAAAAGATTTTGCTTTGCATTTAAGGGTCCAAAAAGACCCAAGGGTCCAAACTGGGTCCAGCTGATGAATCTCGCGCAAGCCTCGCTCATGTCCTTTTTCTCGCTCACACCCAAAATTATCCAAGTAAGGATTTGTCAGGACGAACAAATCAGTGACAAAAGGTCTGCTCAATTATGAGGCATGTTACAATTTGAATTCTCTTTTTTGATCTGTCCTGATCACATTTGCCTGCTTAAATGTATGCAAAATGCAAAATTCGTGGCATCGTCATGTTGCTACTCGAGCTTGGATGCTTTCTGCATCACTGGCCGGGCTGCTCAGCTTCAGCTCGGACACGCTCGGATGTTTTTGCTCCGTGCCCTGGACCTGGACCTGGACGGCCTGTCACGGAGAAACCGCCCGGCTTGCGACAACGGGGAGGGCACGGAGCTGGGGAGCCATGGCTGGCCAGGGGTAACACAACGAGAGAAGAAGAACGGGAAAGTGATGCAAAATGAGAAATGTCACTTTTATAGTTTGTAAACTAGAAAAAGTTGCTTTTGTAACATATTGAAATTATAAAATTATGCATATTTGCTGAATACTTTGATATTTTTTGAAAAGTAATTTCTATCCATATTTTTTGTCCACAACCAATCTTAAAACATTCACTGGTTCATTTTCAAGGTATTGGAATGAAATTTAAAAGTTTTTTTTTTCAAAATATTTTTTGTCAAAATATGTTCAAAAAACTAATTTCTATCCTTAAATTATGTCCAAAATCAGGTTTAAAACATTCAGTGGATCATGCTCAAGTTATTGGAATGAAATTTAAAATATGTTTTTTTCGATTTTTTTTTGGTCGAAATTTGGTTCAAAAATGACATTTCTATCAAAAATATGTGGTGTCTAACCTTAAACCCTACATCCGTTAATAATCATAATGCACAATATGCACATAAGCACGCTATTTCCACACAACGGGGTGTTACAACGGGGGAGACACAACGGGAGAAGAACAACGGGGAAAATGATGCAAACTGCGAAATGTCCTTTTGCGAAAAACCGCCATGCCCAAAAATATGTTTTGCGAAAATCTGGTTTCCCCAAGGATGTGTTTGCGAAATCCTGGATATCCAGGACCGTGGTTTGCGAAAGATCAGGGTCAGATCTTTCTCAAAAGATGTTTTTATCCATGTTTTGCGAAAAACCGCCATGCCCAAAAATATGTTTTGCGAAAATCTGTTTTCCCCAAGGATGTGTTTGCGAAAATCCTGGATATCCAGGACTGTGGTTTGCGAAAGATCAGGGTCAGATCTTTCTCAAAAGATTTGGCCCTCAAATTGTTAAATTCTGTGTTGCAAAGTACATGTGCGCTATATATTGAATAAATGAGGAAACAACAATTTTTTTTTTGCGAAAAACTTGTTTTCTCAAAAATGCTGGCCACAAGTCGCTCAGATTGATCGCAAAATGGCAGCTGGATAACATCTATGTTGAACCCCTTGTTTGCGAAGAACCAGGGCCTGGTTCTTCTCAAACAACTGCTTGTTCCCTAGCACTGCTTTGCGCAAGCCCCTGGTTTGCTTAAAACACCCCAGGTATCAGCAGCCTGTTTGAGAAGAACCAGGCCCCGGTTCTTCGCAAACAAGGGGTTCAACATAGATGTTATCCAGCTGCCATTTTGCGATTAATCTGACTGACTTGTGGCCGGCATGCTTGAGAAACCTACTTTTCGCAAAAAAATGTTGTTTTCCTCATTTATCAATATATGCGCACATGTAGCAACACATAATTTAACAATTGCAAATCTTTTGAGAAAGATCTGACCCTGATCTTTCGCAAACCACGGTCCTGGATATCCAGGATTTTCGCAAACACATCCTTGGGGAAAACAGATTTTCGCAAAACATATTTTTGGGCATGGCGGTTTTTCGCAAAACATGGATAAAAACATCTTTTGAGAAAGATCTGACCCTGATCTTTCGCAAACCACGGTCCTGGATATCCAGGATTTCGCAAACACATCCTTGGGGAAACCAGATTTTCGCAAAACATATTTTTGGGCATGGCGGTTTTTCGCAAAAGGACATTTTGCAGTTTGCATCATTTTTCCCGTTGTTCTTCTCCCGTTGTGTCTCCCCCGTTGTAACACCCCGTTGTGTGGAAATAGCGTGCTTATGTGCATATTGTGCATTATGATTATTAACGGATGTAGGGTTTAAGGTTAGACACGACATATTTTTGATAGAAATGTCATTTTTGAATCAAATTTCGACCAAAAAAATCGAAAAAAACATATTTTAAATTTCATTCCAATAACTTGAGAATGATCCACTGAATGTTTTAAACCTGATTTTGGACATAATTTAAGGATAGAAATTAGTTTTTTGAACATATTTTGACAAAAAATATTTTGAAAAAAAAAACTTTTAAATTTCATTCCAATACCTTGAAAATGAACCAGTGAATGTTTTAAGATTGGTTGTAGACAAAAAATATGGATAGAAATTACTTTTCAAAAAATATCAAAGTATTCAGCAAAATATGCATAATTCTACAATTTCAATATGTTACAAAAGCAATTTTTTCTAGTTTACAAACTATAAAAGTGACATTTCTCATTTTGCATCACTTTCCCGTTCTTCTTCTCCCGTTGTGTTACCCCTGGCCAGCCATGGCTCCCCAGCTCCGTGCCCTCCCCGTTGTCGCAAGCCGGGCGGTTTCTCCGTGACAGGCCGTCCAGGTCCAGGTCCAGGGCACGGAGCAAAAACATCCGAGCGTGTCCG
>CAMXCT020005515.1:1712-15105 GCA_947184155.2 Cladocopium goreaui
TTGTGAAACTGGGTCTTCTTCGGTCTTAGTCTTCTCAATGTCCAGGTACTTGGGGCACTTTTCCCGCTACATCAAACCTGGAGCATGCAGAGCAGTTAGCAGTACCAGCAGGGATGTTTTGGAGGCTGTCAGACCCAAGAGAGTGAAAGAGACTGAAGCAAGATCAGCTGAGTTATGCTTTGTCACCAAGTCTTAAAAGCTAAGAAAATGACAATTCAACAGGTGACTTCTTGGGTAAATGTTGATGGCAGCGTGAAACTCAGCCATACGCTTGAGAGAAACTATCCGGTTTCCACGATTGCCTTTCCTTCCTTTCTCTTCATGCCTGGTTAGCCAGATTTGCATTCTTCAAACTGTTGAGCTGTGCTCACTCCCCTCGTAGGATTGTGTTGCTTTAGGCATTGTTGAAACTGCTTCCTTCCCATTTGGCTAACGCCTTGAGGTCTGGCTGTTGTAGTGATGAACCAAAGTGACGATGACATCGACTTCTGGCTTAAGGCTGGCAGGCTGCGTTGAGCCGTTGAGCCTATTGAGTTTGGAGATATTGGAGATGGGTAACACGGTCGCTTTGCTTCGTCCTTGACCCTTTTGAATCCTTTTAACTGTTCAGTCTTCAGTGTCAAGGTTTGTCCAGGTTTGTTCAGGTCTGTCGTGGTTCAGTTCTCACTTGGTGTTCGACTTGTCCGCTTTGACCGTCCAACATCGTCCAACTTGGGAAGGTCTTTGGTTCTGGAGCAGCGCATGTGGAGGTGAAGGGCCCTAGAGGTGATTATCACTGATGTATACTGATGTGTCGTATTCATATGCATTATATGCATTCATATTTCTGATGTGTTCTGATGTGTTCTGATGTATTCTGGTGAATTTGCATATGTTTGCATGGTGCCATAATGTATGTGATCACATTAGCACTGTAATGTGCTGACCTTAGGTCACGTCATGCAATGTGATGTGATTCAATGTAATAAGAGGAAATTTAGGGCTCAGGTAATGGAACGATGTGGACTGGCATCACATGTACACCAAACTCGGTGTGCAAGCTACATCAAGCATCATGTTGAATAGTTGAAACCAACATTGAATGAAACTACTTCAACATGTGAAGTTCCGTACAGTTTTACTTATACTATTGCTTAGATTGGCTGGTGCGATGCTATATATTGGTGCATGCAAGTATTGTCACGTATATAGTGTCATGTGATGTGGTGTAATGGGACACGTCTATGAATGCTGACAGTGGGTAGAAGGAAGGACAAATGCATGGATGGACGCACAGACGGATGCAAACGTGACAAAACCTGGGGCCACCATGTACGTAGATCCTTCCATACATTTCAACACAGCAAGGATTGTAACCTATTGAACATGTTCAACATTTTTCAACCGTAGAGGGACTAGTTGTGTTCAAGTTGTGTTCTTTCTTACTTTCACAGACAAGTTGACTGAGTCGGCTTCAGCACCTTGGCATTTTGACACGTTAGCTTTTATGGCCTTTGACAAGTGGTGAATGATTTTGCAAGGCCATAAGGCCATATTCAAAACATTTCAAAACACTTGCAGCCAAGCCCACCATGTGCCCATCGAAGGCACCTGCGCGCTCTATCTCCACCTTCCTAGTGTCTTAGAACTTGAGCCCTGAGGACTGTGCCAGAGGACTTCAGCCTTCAGCATACTGTTTTCGATCTTTTTCATACTTTTTTCATGGCATTTCACGAGTGTATTGATGAGTATGTGACAGTATCTGTTTGGATCATTCTGGATCTCTGTATACAACGTTCATGACTTCTAAAAGCCAGCATGCTGCTACAGAAACACTTGCGAAGCACTTTCTGCGAACGGTCTAACTGGCAGAGTCCTCCATTGCCACGTTTGATTTTCACTCTGAGATTGATTTCAGTAAAGCGGGTCTTGCTCAATTAGCATCGACAAAGAGCTTTGCGAGCTATGTCGAGCAGCGGGTTCGGTTTCGCAGTTTGGATACATGTTTGAGCACACTTCCAATGTTTAGGTGGAGCAATGGCCATGCATTGTAAATGGTTGCCGCAGTATTCGGTTCAGTTTGAATTTCTCAACGCTTCAAGTGTAGGCCAGAGCCTCACAGCCACAGATTTTTTCAGGGACTTTCGGCTGGACTTTTGACTTTACTGCATGTCGTGGAAGATGCGCACCACGCCCACCAGTTCCTATCAGGTACCTTGCTTTCAAGGTCGTTGGCAGGCCCCGGTACACAAAGGACACCCGGACAGGTCTTTAGCTGGCTTCTGAATGTTTTGTGCAGCTTGGCCCTTGGCCTAATGGTTGGGCTAAACATCACACAAATCACGCTTCTTTGAGTCACTTCGACTTGGCTAACGCGATCCTATTGCGAGGGAGGGACAAATCATCCTGACTTTGTATTCCCGGAATTCTCCAACGCAGTCATTCTTGCAATAGCGACCACAGGCAATTCATGAAAACATAGACAGCCCATTGCAGCTCGAGAGCTTGAAGCCAAGACTCACGAGGATGACATCATTATTAAGATGAAAGTTTACTCTGTTCTATCAATACATCTGTCATTTGCGACGCAAGCACGCTTTCATTAAACATTATTGGAACATTGGCTTGACTTGGATTGCTTTCAAAGCGGAGTTTCAACTCTTGGAAGCAGTTGCTGAGTGTCCTGCCCCACTAACAATCAACGGTTAGTGAGCTTCTATCACTGAATACTCATTTTGCTTTGCATTTTGCAGGCTGGCCTGATGGATGAGGAGTATGATGTTGTTGTATGTGGCACAGGCAGGGATCTTGCATTGAGTATCATTGAGTGCAAGAATCCAAAGCTGCGTGTGCCAAGTGGAACATTTCTTCTTGAACAGACTTAGGTCTTAAGGAGTGCATCTTGAGTGGCCTGCTTTCAGTCCATGGCAAGAAGGTCCTGCTTGTACTCGCACAATGCCTTTGTGGCAGAATACATTGACACCGAGACTGGCTTTGTTAGAATTGCGGATATTGCGGATGCCTGTCTTACTTTGTCAAACTCTGATCTCCTGGTTGCATCTGGCTGGTAGCACTGCTAGCCTATCCAGAGCTCTCTGGGTCAGAAAGCCTCCGCTTCAGGTCCTGCATTTGGATCGGAATCCGTACTATGGTGTGGCCCTTTCAGTACTTGGTTGATCTTGGTTGTAGTTCTTCATCCTTTAAGTCCGTTGTCCCTTCTAATTCTCAGTACATGTATACACACACATATATATATATATATAATGTGTATATAACCGAAGGAAGTTTAGAAGTCAAACTTCCGACAATATGGACAGATGAAAAGCAGAGATGGGAAGAGTCAGAGAAGAGAAGAAGAGAAGAAGAAAGAGAAAGTCTCAGAAGAAAGAAGATCCAGGTGCGCGAAAAGGTAGGAAAGTTGCGTGACACTATGTTTTACCAATGATTTGTGGCTCCGGAGGGTCGAAAAGAAGGCTCGCTAAAGCGGCGGGTGCGGAGCCATCTGGCCAGATGAGAGATGAAAAAGTGCACGCCGTTGTGGCGCGAAGCAGATTTCGAAGTCAACATGCACAAAACAGACCATGACCAGTCTCGGACCACTTTTAGAAGTTGCGATGTCGAAAAAGTGCACGCCGTTGTGGCGCGAAGCACATTTCGAACTCAAAATGTAAAAACACACCAGTGTCGGACAACTTTTGGAAGTTGAGATGTCGAAAAAGTGCACGCCGTTGTGGCGCGAAGCACATTTCGAAGTCAAAATGTACAAAGCACGCCAGTGTCGGACCACTTTTGGAAGTTGAGATGTCGAAAAAGTGCACGCCGTTGTGGCGCGAAGCACATTTCGAAGTCAAAATGCACAAAACACGCACTATTCTCGGACCACTTTTGGAAGTTCAGATGTGCACCTTGTCAAAAGTGAAACGTCAGGGTTTTGTAGCATTTTCAACTACAACCACCACTACACCACACTACACTCCAATACACTACAACTACAACTACACCTTCACTACATTCCACTACACTACACTCCACTACACTCCACTACACTACACTCAATTACACTCAATTCCACTACACTACACTACATTACGCTACACTACACTCCACTACACTACACTACATTACACCACACTACACTACCTTCCACTACACTACACTACACTACACGACACGACACGACACGACACTACACTACACTACACTACGCTCCACCACGCTACAACTACAACTACACTCCACTACACTCCACTACACTCCGCTACACGCCACTACACTCCACTACACTAAAGTACACTACACTACACTAAAGTACACTACACTACACTACGATACACTACACTACACTACATTCCACTACACCACTTCGCTACACTACATTACGCTACACTGCACTACATTCCACTACACTACACTACAGTACATTCCACGACGCTACACTACACTACACTACGCTACGCTACACTACACTACACTAACTACAACTACCACGACAACAGCAACAACAACAATGCTACATTTACACTACGCTGCACTACACTACACTATTTACGCTACACTACACTAGACTCCGCTACACTACACTACACTACACTGAATGACACTGCACCACAGATAGACAGGTAGACAGGTAGACAGACAGACAGACAGACAGATAGATAGCTAAGATAAGATAAGATAAGATAAGATAGATAAGATAGAGAAGGTAGATAAGTTAGATAAGATAGATAAGATAGGTAAGACAGAAAGGATACATAAGATAGATACATAGATAGATAGATAGATGGATGGATAGATAGATAGATAGATAGGTACATAGATAGATCGATCGATCGATCAGTAGGTAGGTAGGTAGGTAGGTAGGTAGGTAGGTAGGGAGATCACGAAAGGTAGCGTCAGCTACCTGAGTTCTCCGTGCTTCAGCACAAGCTTAGGGGGTATTGGGGGGCCAGCCCGTGGAATTCATGGAATTCTCGCCGTTATGTATTGGATATCAATTATAAGGGGGGCCCCCCCCCCGAAAATGGTCATGGGTTCAATTCCCACGGGTGACGCGGTCACGGGCCCCCACATTAGAGGCACACTTTCCATGAGGGAGATGTCCCTGTAGTCCAGCATAATTGGTTTGCTTCAGCCTCAATAACAGTTGCTGCAAGGGGTTTTAAAAAGGGGTTTTAAATAAACCCCTTTTCGTGCATCATTTCACGCTGCACAAGACACCGTATCATGCAGTCATGCTCTGGATAAAATCATCTTAGACTGCGCAAAAAAGTTTTTGGTGTATCGTCTTAGGGGCGCAACATTTTGACACCACTCCTCTCCCACTACACTACCTTTCGTCCGCCTCCGCCTGCTCTCAAGTTGTCAGAGAAAGAGAGAGAGAGAGAGAGAGGAGACCTCAAGCACCTTTCGGTCCATCAGTGGATTCGCTCTGCTATCCGTGATTCACAACAACCAATCTCTCCTATAGGTTTCCTATTTTTGAAACTTCCGCCACTGCCTTGTTCGGTACTACTGGTATACATAGATATAACGAGATTCTGGATGCAAACTTTATTCAAACTGTTTTTCCTAGGTGGAGATTGCGCGTCTCTGAACATCACAAATCTGTGGCAGAAATTCATGCCGGGCACAGAGCCTCCCAAGGAGTTGCAATCTCAGCTCACCGGACAGACAGATAACCCTTTAGTTTGGACATGTCAGATATCCTCCAAAATGTTATGTTTGATGTCTTATTGTTTTTGCGTATCTTTTTGCATATCTTTGCATCAGTTAGAACTTCGCTATTTGTTTTTGAGGCTGGGACAGAACAGAGAATGGAATGCCATGGCCTTGGAAGCCTACGGAAACCTACGGGGCTTGCTTCGGAAGCCTACGGTGATTCCTTCGCGCAGATTCAAAATGTAGATCCAGTCGTTCCTTTGGTGCCCTTCAGGTGGACCTCATCCCAAAGTTCATCATGGCTTCTGGTGACTTAGCAGTTGGCCGAGAAACTGTTTCTTGACGTTTCTTGACTCGACCTCTGACTCGGACCGCTTGTATAGCTCACGTACAAAACAGGCGTGGTTGTTCCAAGTTCCAATCATTTCTTGCACCCCTTTGGGGCGGTATGCTTTGCCTTTTTGCGCAAGTACCGCTCTGCTGCCCAGTTTAAACATTTTGATAACGTGCTGTGATTTAAGACTTATGGCCATACATCACTTCGGTGGCTGCGCGTATAGTAGAGAAGGGTGTTGAGAACTCAGGTCAAAATTCTGTTGAAGACTAGGGTTTCGCGATATTTGGAGTCCTATGCTCAGCATGCTCAGCACCTCCAGACTGTTTGGATGTGTTTCACTCTTTTGAGCGCTGATTCATGGCAGTGGTTCTATTTCCACAGGACAAATACTCCACTTCCATACTGAGATTCACCTGATAGCATTTCACACGGGGCATGATTTACTGTATTTGTTGTTTTCTGTAACGAATGCAAATTTATGCGTAACCGATAGCAACGCCATGTAACTTTCCTACGTGAAGGGGATGGTGGCAAGGCACATCGCTGCTTTCGCATAGTGTTTCTATGAGCATACTCTGTATATCCCTGCATCTTTTGCATTGTAATGTTTTAATGTGAAAAAGGGAAGGGGGTGGATGGCGCGTGGATTGCTGTAGATTGCAGATTGCTAGATATGGCTATAGATTGCTGTAGAAGGTAATTTGGGAAGGTTCAAATCGTTTTGATGGCGTGATTTGTAGTACATTGTGCAGGCTCTGTTGTACAAAGTAGCCATTGAGAGTGTGACCAAGTGGTTAGCCATCTTCTGTGCAAAAGCGCGTCGGGGAATTGGGAAGCGATGCAAAATCAATCAATTTGTGTCCTACTCATTTCTACTCTAAGACTGCATAGTAGAAAGTCCTGGTGAGAATCCTGGTGCAAATGAGATTGAAGCAATGAGTCCCTTAGGTCCCTCATATTGTATTTGAACCTGTAAGTCTCGTGCGTCGAGGATGGTTGAAATATGAAATATACGTACATACACAGTGATATACAGTGAATTTTGAAATGACTTCTGAGAAAGGAAGGAGTGTGTCACCGAGCCATCCAAGTGGTGGAAGAATCCAGCATATGAAGTAGCTAGGGAAAGCAATGGAGGTAGATTAACTTTGTGTATACTAGTCCGGATCAGAACATTTATTCGGCTTGCTGAGTTGTGTATGGGTTGCAATTGTGCAAGATCATTGAAGGTGGAAATCCTGTGAGGGGACCTATGTGTATCAGTCCAGACCTTAGACAAGCCTGACCGCCAAATGAGCAGACTGGGCAGAGTGTGCTTTGGAGGTACCAAGAGGCAGGCCTATTCTCTGGGCCAAAGTACATCCACAAGGCAAGAGAAGGACAATGAAAGACACACGACTCAAGAACAACTCTGTTCAGCGAGGCTAAATTGAAAACGAACACAAAAGTTTCCAGGTGCCTGCAACTGCGGGTGATGGTCTCAAGTCACCTTTGATGGGAATGCTAGAAAAGTGCAGAAGCCCAGACTTCAGAAATAAGCTGACTCTCGATTCTCAATTCTTTCTGCTTAGTAAGATTCAGCCTGTCAAAATTGATGTCAAGGCCGCGTTTCATCAATTTCGCTCAGTTCATCATGGGTTGGGAGGACTAAGCAGCTTGAACTATACAAATGAGCAGAACTGTCAAAGCCGACGCGGTCTCAAAGCGCGATGAAGTTTGCAGGATGACAAACCGGCGACGCACCAGGACATTGATCCCAGGTGAAACCTTGCATGTTCCAGAACATCTGTTCATGAAGATTCACATTGAAGCACTGCAGAAGTTCAATTCGTGAGGCGTCACACCATGGCACAGGTGTACCAGAAGTTTTGTCCTTACCAAATCATTTGTGAAGTTGCATGGACCATGAAGAAGCTTGTCCATCGTGTCCATGCATCAGCTCCGCTTTTGCTACTTTAGGGACTTGGATTGACATCCTGTCCGTGCTCTGCTTCTCTGCACTTGATTTTTTGTATGCCTCTTTTCCGTTCTCGACCCACTGTTTTTGTTATGTGTCTTGGTCTATGAAGGTTTTCTTATCAAGTATGTTGCTGCGCCTGGTGCTTGCTTTTTTGCAAGTTGTTGGCAAAAATGGACGAGGTTCGGGCTGCAAGAGTCAACCATTGACTTCATTGGCCATGCTGTGGCATTGCAGTGAACTTGGGGGGAGAGACACTAAGACGTAAAACCAGACAAGATACGTTTGCCACTGTTTGTCGACTGTGTTCAGCATTGTGCAGTTTTTCTTAATCGGCACTTGGCAAGCTTTCTTCAGGTGGCCCAACGACAACTATCTCAATGGGCCATGTGGCCCAACGATTCAGAAGTGCAGGTGCCTGACTGTAGCACGCTTCATGCCGTGCAGTGATGTGCAGTGGCTGATTCTTGCGAGTGTTTTTTTCCTTCATTTTTTTACTCTCTAGCCAAAGGTCGGAAAGCCTAACACGAGCTTAACACGGGACCATTTTGCATCAACTTGTCTTGAAAGCCTCATGTGTCGATCTTGTCGATCCAATGCGATCTCTTGCTGACTTCTCTTTTGTTTCTACTGTACTATTTTTTGCTTAGTTGGATTTTTTCCTACATTGCCAACTATTTGGCTTATGGTGCCAAGAGGCTGTCGCAAACGATCCATTTCCGATTGTTGTTGGGCAAACATGCAGTTAAAGTCGGTTAAATGGTAAGGTAAACACAGATTGGAAAGAATGACCATTTTGCAAAATGCTGCGTCGAGCAGAACATCCATGTCATCATATACACCACCCGCTTGCTTTGCCTTTCTGAAGGCTGTACCTGACGTCCGTGTTGCAATATGGAGGCCTGTGGGACTGTGGGGGTTACCGTGAATATTCTGCAAGTTCTCCTTGAACTGTTTGGCTTCACTTGGCTTCGCTTGGCTTCAGGTTCACCATTCATCTACCCCATCTATGGCCTGGGTGGTCTTCCTGAGGGCATCTAGCTCAGTGTTCACAGCCGTACTGAGTTTACGTTGGGTTAGTTGGGCTTCCTGGTTGGAACTCAATGCAGATGCCGGAGTGATTCTGCGACGGACGTATTGCGACATGTTGCAAAGTGTTGCAAAGTGTTGAGGCTTCTCAAGACTGGCAGCAATTCATAGAGGAACCTACATGCTTCTTAGCAGCAGCTGGATATTGTCAGATTTGATTCTTATTCTTATTTGTTCTTGCTCCTGTCGCAAGACGGAGGACATATCTAGGCAAAGTGTAGTCGAAAGACCCGGCCATCTTTGGATGTTGTGGAACTTTCTAGCTTCCCTGATCTGACTTGTGTCAGGTTGAACAAAGGTGTTGATGGATTTGTCTACGATGATCAGGGCAGAGTCTTTGACTTACTCGATCTACAGTGGGTAGTCCGAGTGGTCTTGATGCTACACCATCACGTCAAGCAATCAGTGACCAAGTGTAGATAAAAGCATGAAGGAGCATGGTATGCAATGGACTGAAGGTCTGTGGTGTCAGATCCGGGGATGAGGTTGCGAAGTGTAGCACTCGGCGCTTCCTACCAACACCAGAAACGACTTGCTTGCGACGACTTTTGCACTTCTATGGCATGTATACGAGTCAACCTTTTATATAGGTTTTGGGGATCGGCATACGCTGCAGGGGTTGGACCGGGGTTTTCCAACAGGGTGGGGGGAAGGGGCAAAAACAAAATCCGGTACCACGCTAAGATCCATGCATTCCCCGCGGTTTGTTTGATTCGTTTTGCTTTGGCCTTCCTCGTAGCAAAGCAAGTGTTCTGCATCACTCAGAGACTCAGTGCATGTGCGCACACCACTCCTGTGCCATGTTCCAATCATGAACCACTTTCGTGGGCAGAAACGATGGTCCACCCCAGAATACAACCGTTGTTTGATGATGCTTGCATCAAAGGCAATTCGCAACATATATGCACTTCCATGACCTCCATGTGTAGTGTTTCTGCCTATTCCTGCCACTCGCCTGGTTTCCACTCGCAACATTCGATTGGATCATCTTGTGTGATCCAAGGTGCAAGATGGTGATTTGCGATCCTTCATATGCAGAGCCAACAAGGAGCCACACTTGTGAGTCACTTGAGACGTGTTGAGACTTCGAGCAGATTTTGGGGGGCGACTTGTCAGGACTGAGGTAAGGGGCCAGGTCATCCGTGCCATTTGCTTCGACCCAAGTCTTGAATTGTTTGATATGATTTGATAGTTTTGCTTTGCAACTATCGAATTCTAGCGAGTGTCGTTCACTGCTTGTGACTTCTCGTATGGAGTGTGGATGGGCCGTGATCGCACAATACGAATAAGTGAAATTAAAGGCAGATGGTGGTCCAGAGTTCTCTTTTGTATTTTGCAGATTGCAAGCCCCAAAGTCCTCACATGATGGGAACGGAGTGTTCGAAGGGATTGAGCAAGGCACGCACCCACACCTTTCCCTCACAAATCTGAGTCTCGACAGCTTGAAGTCAATAGGTTGCCCCAAAGAGACTGCAGCATTTTGCTTGCGTAACATGTTCGTTGGGATATAGGTTACATCGTTGGATGTATCAATAACCAGATACGTCTGACACACACACACATACACACAGACACAGACACGCACAAACGCACTCACACGTGGACACACACACAGACATTTCATTATAAATGGGCTAACGCCCTGGTGCCGCCGACCCCCATTTTGAGGGCCATGGTTATCCGATGTTATGCGATGTTATCCCACATGTTTCCATATTTGTCATGTTTTGTCCATGATTTTCACCAGGATTCCCAGGCGCTGGCAAAGGGCTGCCGCTGCAGGGCAACGTGTTTGTGGTGACCTGGGAAGACAGCGGCAAAGCGGTAAAGGCCCACAGACGGGTTTTGTGTCGTGATGGGCCGTGCTTCGCGCACGTTTTGAAACCCTCTAAATGGAGTATGGCGACATGGCCAGGCGCTGGCAAAGGGCTGCCGCTGCAGGGCAACGTGTTCGCGGTGACTTGGGAAAGCAGTGGCAACGCGGTAAAGGCCCACAGACGGGTTTTGTGTCGTGATGGGCCGTGCTTCGCGCACGTTTTGAAACCCTCTAAATGGAGTATGGCGACATGGCCAGGCGCTGGCACAGGGCTGCCGCTGCAGGGCAACGTGTTCGCGGTGACCTGGGAAGGCAGTGGCAAAGCGGTAAAGGCCCACAGACGGGTTTTGTGTCGTGATGGGCCGTGCTTCGCGCACGTTTTGAAACCCTCTAAATGGAGTATGGCGACTGGCCAGGCGCTGGCAAAGGACTGCTACTGCAGGGCAACGTGTTCGCAGTGACTTGGGAAAGCAGTGGCAAAGCGGTAAAGGCCCACAGAGGGGTTTTGTGTCGTGATGGGCCGTGCTTCGCGCACGTTTTGAAACCCTCTAAATGGAGTATGGCGACATGGCCAGGCGCTGGCAAAGGACTGCCGCTGCAGGGCAACGTGTTCGCGGTGACCTGGGAAGGCAGTGGCAAAGCGGTAAAGGCCCACAGAGGGGTTTTGTTTCCTGATGGACCGTGCTTCGCGCACGTTTTGAAACCCTCTAAATGGAGTATGGCGACTGGGCCAGGCGCTGGCAAAGGGCTGCTGCTGCAGGACAACGTGTTTGCGGTGACTTGGGAAAGCAGTGGCAAAGCGGTAAAGGCCCACAGACGGGTTTTGTGTCGTGATGGGCCGTGCTTCGCGCACGTTTTGAAACCCTCTAAATGGAGTATGGCGACTGGCCAGGCGCTGGCAAAGGACTGCTGCTGCAGGGCAACGTGTTCGCGGTGACCTGGGAAGGCAGTGGCAAAGCGGTAAAGGCCCACAGAGGGGTTTTGTGTCCTGATGGACCGTGCTTCGCGCACGTTTTGAAACCCTCTAAATGGAGTATGGCGACATGGCCAGGCGCTTGCGTGCCGTGCAGGGGAACGTGTTCGCGGTGACTTGGGAAAGGCAGTGGCAAAGCGTGTAAAGGCCCACAGACTGGGGTTTTGTGTCGTGATGGGCCGTGCTTCGCGCACGTTTTGAAACCCTCTAAATGGAGTATGGCGACTGGCCAGGCGCTGGCAAAGGACTGCCGCTGCAGGGCAACGTGTTTGCGGTGACCTGGGAAAAGGCAGTGGCAAAGCGACTGGCCAGGCGCTGGCAAAGACTGCCGCAGGGCAACGTGTTTGCGGTGACGGGTTTTGTGTCGTGATGGGCCGTGCTTCGCGCACGTTTTGAAACCCTCTAAATGGAGCATGGCGACTGGCCAGGCGCTGGCAAAGGACTGCTGCTGCAGGGCAACGTGTTCGCGGTGACCTGGGAAGGCAGTGGCAAAGCGGTAAAGGCCCACAGACGGGTTGGCGACTGGCCAGGCGCTGGCAAAGGACTGCTGCAGGGCAACGTGTTCGCAGTGACTTGGGTAAGCAGTGGCAAAGCGGTAAAGGCCCACAGAGGGGTTTTGTGTCGTGATGGGCCGTGCTTCGCGCACGTTTTGAAACCCTCTAAATGGAGTATGGCGACATGGCCAGGCGCTGGCAAAGGACTGCCGCTGCAGGGCAACGTGTTTGCGGTGACCTGGAAAGGCAGTGGCAAAGGGGTAAAGGCCCACAGACGGGTTTTGTGTCGTGCTGGGCCGTGCTTCGCGCACGTTTTGAAACCCTCTAAATGGAGTATGGCGACTGGCCAGGCGCTGGCAAAGGACTGCTGCTGCAGGGCAACGTGTTCGCGGTGACTTGGGAAGGCAGTGGCAAAGCGGTAAAGGCCCACAGAGGGGTTTTGTGTCGTGATGGGCCGTGCTTCGCGCACGTTTTGAAACCCTCTAAATGGAGTATGGCGACTGGCCAGGCGCTGGCAAAGGACTGCTACTGCAGGGCAACGTGTTCGCAGTGACTTGGGAAAGCAGTGGCAAAGCGGTAAAGGCCCACAGAGGGGTTTTGTGTCGTGATGGGCCGTGCTTCGCGCACGTTTTGAAACCCTCTAAATGGAGTATGGCGACATGGCCAGGCGCTGGCAAAGGACTGCCGCTGCAGGGCAACGTGTTCGCGGTGACCTGGGAAGGCAGTGGCAAAGCGGTAAAGGCCCACAGACGGGTTTTGTGTCGTGATGGGCCGTGCTTCGCGCACGTTTTGAATCCCTCTAAATGGAGTATGGCGACTGGCCAGGCGCTGGCAAAGGACTGCTGCTGCAGGGCAACGTGTTCGCAGTGACCTGGGAAGGTAGTGGCAAAGCGGTAAAGGCCCACAGAGGGGTTTTGTGTCCTGATGGACCGTGCTTCGCGCACGTTTTGAAACCCTCTATATTATATAAATGGATTATGGCGACATGGCCGGTGACCTGGGAAGGCAGTGGCAAAGCGGTAAAGGCCCACACGGGGGTTTTGTGTCCTGATGGCCCGTGCTTCGCGCAGGTTGTGAAACCCTCTAAATG
>CAMXCT020005516.1:0-15074 GCA_947184155.2 Cladocopium goreaui
CCAGGCGCCACTCAGGCCGCGGCAGACCTTTCCTGTAGCTATCACAATTCTAAGCGCAATGATCTCTCTCTCTCTCTCTACCGGACCACCCCCAATAGGGGGGTCGGCGGCACCAGGGCGCTAGCCCATTCTATAAGTGAGTTTAAAGGTCATCATCTTCAAAAGTTTGCCATCTACAGATTTACTGATTTCATATTCAATCTCAGATCCAGGACAGTGAGGTATGCCAAAAAAGGATCACAAATGCCTTAGAACCCAGCATGCCAATGAAGCTGATATGGATTTGTCTGAAAAGATCGCCTCCTAAACATCTAAACTACTCAATTACAAGAAATTAGCATCACTTATCCCATTCAAAAGAAACATTCTTGGGTATTCCTTATTTGTAATCCATTATTTACTGCTTAGGTGAAATCCTCATTCTTCACCATTTTTGATGCTTAAATCCTGTATAAATGTCCCAATTTTTGAGGACCCCCGAGGCATTAGTAGTTTCAACCCCTTCAGAAAAATACCAATAAAATAAGATTACCACAGGGAACATAGACAAACAATAATTACTGTAATTACTTAAGAACTTAAGACGTCTTTGACAGACAAGAAATAGAATCGAAGTATTTCAAATTCAACAACTGCCGATGGACATGGATTCTACATTTGGATTGCTTGCAATGGCTATAACAATCTCTGCAAATGTGGGGATGTCTATGCCCTGGTCATTGGCCGCCCTCACACATTGGAAGAGGGCTGCCCTTTCTCATTGCTACTCGACGAATCAGGACCTTTTCCAGAACTTTTGGCGAAGCTGTAATGGGTTTGCATCAGGCAAAGATCGCCAGCCAGCCAGAATCTGAACTCACAAAAGAATACAAAAGATATCTTCAGAAGACAAAATCAGGATGTTTCTGCCGGGAAGATCAACGCTCCAAGCGGTTCGGCTCTAACCAGATTCAGTATGTTTTTCCTGTGAAAACAAACAGTCTTAATTTACCGAATCTGACTGGTTTCCTGTGGCACTTCAAGGCATGGTTCCTACACCAACCTCAACGCACGGAGAGTTTTCCGAGGCCGCTACAATCATCCCAAAATTCCCAAATAAGGCAGTCATGGACACATGTCACATGTCTGAAGCACCAGCTGTCCGTTTGAAACCTTGGCCAATGTATGTTGAAACATAACTCACACTGCCAGCCCATTTACAGCCCTGGAAGACCCTGATTGACGTCGCGCAATCTGTCTTCCATGGGGTAAATAGAAAAATATTGGCACACTTTCAATGGGGCCAGTGGATACCGTAGTAGAGGACTGTGCGAAACAAACTGAAATTTGATGTAGACGTAGAAGCAAAACAATCAATCTACAACTTCCAAGCAGCTGACTCTGGGTATGGTTCCAAGTTCCGATACCAAGATGATTAGATTGTCAAATAATGTCAAATTTTGTCAAATATAGAAACTTGACCAATCTTTGCAGTACCAAGGGGTAGTGTATCTTGATCCATACCCACATCCCCTGCTCAGCAGTCGACGAGCGTGTTCTACGCAAGAATGCCATCACTCCTAGCAGCCTCAAAGATTGACGTGCGGCACGGTGCCGTAGACATCCTGTTTCAAGGGCGCAGGCCTAGAGGAAGTGCAACCAAGACCAAGACTGTACAAAACTGTGCAGTTATGGCCTTTAACAGTTATAAATGAGATTATAATGATATGTAACCGTAGTTATAGTAGTTATAATATGTTATTTCCCATTTTAAAACTGTTAGTTGGGCCATAACTGTCACATCATGATACACACGTATGGCCTCATGGCTTTGTCTGATTTCCATGGCCATTTTCCATGGCTAAACCAACGTAAAGCGATTTCCGGACGCGTCTCGCTGCAAACCTGACCTGCCAACTCCAGGTTCTTTTTTATGAGTGTGTGTGTGTGTTTTTGCAGTCACCGTGAAAAACTATAGAACAAACACTTAATATACTTAGTTTTTCTTTCAGGTAGATGTATCTACCCTTGAATAAGGTAATTGTTATTAGTCTCAGGTAGATTCTGCAAACAAAAATGGTATGTGACATGGTTGATTCCTCATTGAATCCAGGTTGTTCCGCTCAAACAGCTTGACAGAAAACCGTCCTTGATGATCTCAGCATCAGCCTGTAGCAAGTGCTTCACCTGAAACAAAGGAAACATAGGTTCCCTGCGTGGATGTGTTGATTTGCATTTCAGAAATGGTAAGCTGACGATATTCATCATTGATCATGTTTGTATACTGTGTATATATGTATATACATTACATATATATATACATATGGGCCACGGTCAATATTTGGTATATAGCTCCAAGTCATCAATTTTTGAAGAGTGTATTATCGTTTTTCAGGTTTTGGCATATAAGTAAATATTATCGTTTTTTGATGAGTGTATTATCGTTTTCCAAGCCCCAGCTCAATTTCCAAAAAATAGAGACCGCTCGAATACTACTCTCCATTAACCTAAATTTTGGTTGTAGCTCATATACCATTCATCTGCATGTCAGGATAGATCATGTGTGTGTGTGTGTCAGTGGAATATCGCACAAAGACAACTGGATATGTCTATGTAGGTATAGAATACACTGTGATTTACTTGCCAAATCCTCCTCATCCTCTTCAACCAAAACAAGCTCAGCTCACCATGGTTCTGAACCACCTACGATTCCCAGGAATTACCCTCTGGTAAATTAACAGTTGGACCCTGAAAATAGCAATTTTGAGTGGAAACTAATCTTCCAACCCCTACTTGTCAGGGTCGTCATGTTAATTTACAGGAGGGTACATCATATGGGTATGGATCAATACCTATTAATACCATTTTTAGTGGGATGAACATCCATTTACCAGCTATTTTGATGTTCACCAGGGGTACAAGGTTTTGACACACTGCCATATACTGTTTGCACACATTCGACCTAGTGGTCTAAACTCTTTACAGTTGGACTCGCCTAAACGGGTACCCAAAACCCCAACATTTCGCCCAGTCCCAGCACCAAGTCGCAACAAGGCAATGACCGTTCTCTGCTGCGACGTGCAAAGGCGTTGCACCGAACCTGGGTCATCATCAGCTGGATCAACTTCCCATAGAAACAGGTGTTATTCAGCCGAAATCCTATGGAAAACACAGATAAACATCCATAAAGAACACATATATCTGGATAAAATTCATGATCACCCACCTCAAAGGTTCGCCCATTTGGGGATAAAAATCCCCTTACTAAAAAAAAGCATCACTCCACTGGCAAGGTTCGCTTATCCCTATATATAACCATATAGCAATGTACACAATATATTATATACTGTATATAAGTATATATAAGTATATATAATATAATATATAACCCTCCAGTAATTTAACATAGCCTTTGAACCTGTCCCATTTATAGATGATTTACCTTTTTAATTAACATATTTACACATTGTGATTTTCCATCATACTGATATATTGTATAAATTACAAGAGGGTACATGGAAACTCGCGAACAAGGAACTGATCAATGGAATTCACCACTGCACCTTCCTGAATCAAAAACTGAATGATCTCACCATGGCCCTGCTGCGCCGCATGCCACAGTGGTCCATGGCCGTGGACGTCCAAACGATTCACGCTGCTTCCGTGAGAAACGATCAAACGCACCATTTCCTGGTGGAAAGATGCGGCATGATGCGGCGTTGCACCCCTTAAACCTGTTGCAGGTACCATGATGTGGTTGGGAAACTCAACTTCCAGCTCCTTGGTTCCCCATGAAAATTAGGGAGTGCACCCCCAAGCTCCTTGGCTGCATCCTAACCACTGGATAGAGTAAACCCAATCATCAACAAGACAATAGATGCAATGTGGTCAACGGAACAATTGCCTGTGTTTTTGCGGATGGTACCACCCATGTATTGAATTATGGTACCCTCTGGTAAACGTTTACATAACTATGGAAAATCACCATTTTACAGCTGGGTAAATCCACTATAAATGGCCATTTTCAATAGCTATGTAACAAATTACCAGAGGGTATCCCATTAATTGACTATTAGTGTTACTTTCAATATACCATTGTTAACTATCCCATTAATAATCCCATTAACTGTTAGCTTACCAGAGGGTACCCCTCTTTTAATCATCCATTTTATCTTGGGTTTATGGCATTGAGTTTACCAAGGGATCCACCCTAGCAGTCTCGCCAACTCCAAGGAATCCACCCGATTGCGTAGTGCAACAAACTCACAGGAATTGTGGAGTGCCGATTGCTGGGGGGTTGGATAACAGTTTTTGGAATATAATTATATATATATATAATCCCATATATATATAATCCCATATATATATATATATATATTGTATATATTCATACATGGACGGATGGATCATGTGTCAATATCCAATGCTTTTGCGATAACGGCTGGGATTATCCAATTCGATTCGGAAGGCCAGAAATTGAAACCAACCAACGAGCACGACATTTCAAAAACCATTGGTGGTTTCGTGATTTCAACGTCCCAAAAACTGAAAACAACCCACCATCCAAGTATCGAAATTCCCTTCGGCACAGGCAACGTGCAGTGGCGTGAGGAAATGCTCATCCGAAGAATTTGAATCCACAGAAGCGACCAACAAGCTTTGCCTTGGACTTGCTAAATTGAGGTTGCAAGTGTTGAAAAAGAACTGAAAAAAAATGTGGCGAGACAACCAAGCTAACTTCACAAGCACAGTAGACTGCCAATATAAAACATAGGTACATTATTTGTAGGACATATTGAAACAGCTGCAAAGCAGCAAGTCAGGTTCCCAGTGGCGCTTCAACAAGATCACCACTTCTTGCCTGCAGAGTAATACAATCATCGGTTCCTGCCAAGGTTGCCCAGAAATCCTCCAAGCGGCTTGATGGTCTTCAGAGTTCCCCAAGTTCTCCCAGCGGATGCAAGTTCTTTGTGGATCTGGGAATGGATCGACGTTTTTCTTGGGGAAAACAATAGAGACACGTCTTTGTTGCTTGGTACAAACGAATTGTCATGTAGCCCGCACCCTTTTGAAGAAAAACAAGTTCAAATCAACAGCGAATGTATGTTCAGAACAAGGTAATGTGGTAAACCCAATAGCAAATCATCCCCAATACTACGTTTATACATAATATTACCATACAGCATGGTATAGTATAAACCATCCTGAAACGATAGGTTTATGCGTTTATGGCACAGGGTTCACCCAGCCCAGGCCTCCTGTAGCCGCTGGCCATAGCTCATCAGCGTAGCCATCGGTACCAAGAGCTCCATGCAGATCGCCAATAGCTCCGTTTCCCTTCAACTTCCAGATTTTGTTGTGTTTTTTTAGTTTTTTCCCATCAGAATCCACATCATCCACGTAATCCACGATGGTCGCATCATCCACTTGTGGATGATGAACTTTCGGTGCTTCACTGCGATCCAGGAACGGCGGTTCTTGCACTTTTCGACAGCGCCATGGCCGCGTCCAACAGCTCAGATGGTAAAAACATGTCATGTGCTGAGATTTCTAACTTGATCTCCCACACAGCTCCGGATGAGGCCTTGACTTGACCCTCAAAGTACTCTGAAAAATGGACGAATCTGAGAATTTGACGATACTCAATTACTCTGATTTTTTTGTATCCTTGTCATGCAAAACATTTTTCAACACATGGTCATCCATAGTGGGAATCCCCAAACAACAGGATATACAAAAATTATGGGGATTCCCACTATGGATGACCATGTGATATAATGAGATATACCCCATATAATGGGATACTTATCACGATAATTATATATGTGATACGATGAACTATTCTAATGATGCTAATAGCATTCGGTATCTGTAGGGACTTCGTCGTGGATTAATAAAAACCATCCCCTGAGGCAGGGGATGGACCCTCCAGAGTTCACGACCATTTCCGGTGAAATCCCTGCATTTTCATATAGTTTTTTTACTGTACAATGTGTATACATCATATTAGTTCAGTTATGTTCAGTGATTTGTGATTCACGTTCTTAAGCATTTTTTTCGGCTACTTTTTTGAGTATGTCCACTTTTGCCATTGGAATTTCAAACACATGTGAAAAAAACGGCGGCAACGCCACGGGCCATGCGGCCGTCACTGGGTGCTCCGCACCAGGAACGGTCCCGACCAAAAGGCGATGTGCTGCTGCTGCTGACGCACGAAGAGAGCGCGGAGAGATTCACATTCACCTGACAGCATCGACAGCATCGGCCCGGAAAGGATGGCCCAAATAGGTTTGGCCATGGGATGATTTCATATTACCTGTTACAGCTTAGTATACAGCTGGCTTAGTAATGCTTAGTATATCTTAGTGGAGTTAGTTCATCCCAGTTATATCTGTATGGGCCATGACTGTAGATGCCACGAAACCATACGAAACCATGGTTTCCGAGATAAAATAACGACATTATGACATGGGAATATTTGGAAAATTCAAGAATGACCAAAGCCAATTCAGGACATAGATGGTACGAGTAGTGAATGCACTAAACTGCTAGAGGTAAGTGGGTATGAACTGGGAATGTCAACCTGTTGCAAGGAGATATTCCAAGCCATTAGGATTTGCCAGGGGTGGTGATACATTTTTGCAATTACAACTACCACATATAGTCCAACTGCTAATTGTCATGAAACATCCACACGTGGGATCTCATCAAAATGGCATGCATTTTCAACACATCTTTCAACTATTTAGCTTCACCGTTCAGAGGAGTTGATAGGACCCATCGATTTCAAGGTGCTTTTGATGTACGGTATTCAAAACTACAGTAAACTCGGCCAGTTACCAATCCCACAAAGGGATAAGCCCTAAGGAATGCTGCCCCCATCTGACCAAGCTGGAACCCTCAAAATGACTATCGTGCAGTAAATCATGTAATTGGTCTACAGTCGAAGCTACAGGAGCCCTGTTTCGGTCAAATGCTCTTTGCAGAACTTCACGCCGTTGGTGGTAACATCCTCCCTCGCTGAAAGCAGGACCTATTATATAACCCGATATCCGACCTGACATTCACCAAGGTTTTCTCTATGAAAATGATATAAAAAGAATTCCTCATGTTTAAAGATATTGTGGTGAATAATTCACGCATCATGATTGTGGTTTAGATCACTTACAGTATGTGGGTAAAGAATCAGACTCCATAATCACCACCATAATCAGATCACCATTATATAATCATATTAACCACCATTATATTCATCAGATCACCATATATCAGATCACCATTATAATACCATCTGGTTATTTAACATAGCCATGGAAAATGGTCCATGTATAGATGGTTTACCTATAAAAAATGGTGATTTTCCATGGCTATGTTAAATAACCAAATGTTATATCCATCAGATCACCATTTATCAGATCACCATTATAATATATTATAATCAAATCACAACAATAACGATCAGCTAATATCAAATCACCATGATCCAACCACGAATCCCTGGGTCATCCTGCGCTTCAGCGACTGGTTGTCGTTGGCCAACTCTTCATGGGCACGTTCCACCTGCATTGGAGACTCGGAGAGTCAAAGTCTATGGTTTCAACCATTAAAAACGGTGATTTACCTTTGAAAAATGGTGATTTCCCATAGTTATCTGGTTGGTGGTTGGTTTCAACCCCTCTGAAGAATGATGGAGTGAAAGTCAGTTGGGATGATGACATTCCCAATATGATGGGAAAAATAATACAAATGTTCCAAATCACCAACGAGATATATAGTCAATGGGGGTTATAAACCAACTTATAACTGGGGAAAACACCACCTTGGTACAATATGTTACATCCTTTCTCAATAACATCTGGTATCATCTGGTTTACTGTACTTGCTCCCTACGTAGAACTTGACCCAACCGAATCAACGCAGGTGTCAGGTGCCCACGATCCACTAGTGGGGAGGTTGATCGCGCACGGTAATTCCCCCAAGTTGATATCGATATCACAACCAGTCGGATTACATCCAGCATATCTATTCTTTGTTTGAACCATGTTCACTGATTATGGGAAACACGTTCACTTTCCATGTTGCGGTCATTTCTCAGTCTAATTAAGCATGATCTACAGTGCAGGCGTCCAGGTTGTTGTAACTTGCCCAGCATACGTCCACTGTTTAAACTGGGGTTAGTATACCAACAGATTGGAGATGGTAATTAGTAATTTACTATTGTGGATCCCAACCAATGCCTATACCCATTGCACATGGTTAAACTAGGATAGTCATTGAGATAGGATATTATATATCATCTTATACATCATCATAATAAACCTGATATGGGTATTACGTCATCATTGGGTACCCCAATCGATAGTTAAGACATGTTAAGACTAAGAATCGACTAATATCGGTGGTCCCCTGGATCTTAAATTTTGACTCCCCAAGTACTTGATTATACTTGGGATATCTTGGGATATTAAACCATACTATACCACCATTTGACGCTTCATATCCCAAGGTCAACCTGTCCCGTTGCTGGTGACCCAACATTCACCTCCTGTCGCAAGCGCTCGTAGCGCCGAGCATTGCGTTCCAGCTTCCTGGCGGGATCGGCAGTCGAGGGACCCGGAAGTGGTATCACGATGGCCCATAGAAATAGATTTACCAATTACCACCTGGTAAATTAACATAGACATACATAGACCCTGAAAATCACAATGTTGTTGATGGAAACTAATCTTCCAACGCCTATCTGGCAGGGTCTATGTTAATTTACCAGAGGGTAAAGATTGTGATTTTCCATAGCTATGTTAGTTTACCAGAGGGTAATTATACTGCATACAAGAAAAACAAGTACTGGAAGTGTGTGGCTCCGACTGTGGCACCGCGGAATTTCCGAATTTTCCTTGGAGAATCTATATGTATACCCTCTGGTAAACTAACATAGCAATGGAAAATCACCATTTGGAATAGGTAAATCAACTATAAATGGGCCATTTTCAATAGCTATGGATTACCAGAGGGTAGTCTATAGTTTCAAAGAATGATTCATACACGTTCAATATGATCTGAAACAATGATGCTGAATCACAAGGAAACGAACAAGAAATTCGTGAGTTTGTGGGATGTGCAGAAAAATAATCCTAATCATCAATTATCCCAACATAAATGGCTAAAACACACCATCACTTAAGGGAATAACTAGATATCATCTATCCACGTTGTGTTCAACCATCCCAACATGTTGAAAATCACGGTAAACTCCACATTGTTTATCCATGTTTTTGATGATGAAATCAGCAAAGAGCCAGAAATCAATCGCGGTGCACCTGCGGAAGTTGGAGGCCTCCACCTAATCACATGGTTAACCCCGTAGGTTGGCCGTAGGTTGGTGAGTCAAAAATGCCCATGGGGCACATCAATAAACCAATGTCTACATCAATAAATATCAATAAATATCAATAAATATCAATAAATATCAATAAATATCAATAAACATTAAAAAAACAACAACAAACATTAAAAAACAACAATAAACCAATGAGTAGTATGTTCAAGCCCCAGGGCGAAAATCTAAAAGCATCAATGGAGCGATGGCGAAGGGATCGACAACATATTCACAGTCAATAATAGAGATATCGGCAGTAATAGAGATAACAGCAATAATGACTGGTTGGTGATTTACCTATTAATAATGGTGATTTCCCATAGTTATCTGGTTGGTGGTTGACCAGAATGGTTATTTTTGATATTGATACAGGGTTGCTCCCAACACCCCAAGTACAAAGATTGGAAATGTTGGTAAATATGCTGGCGAAATTTAACAAGTTCCCTCCCTTCTAGCCTTCAATTTCCTATAACGGGCTGGAGTATCAATATCAAAAAAAATGGCGCAACCCGGGTTACCCCATTCTTTAGAGGATATGTATATATATATATACCCTAGTGGATATATATATAACAAGGATATTTCTCTGGAAATCAAGAAATTTCTTGGGGGGATACACTGACATGCACATACGGAAGGGATAAACCAAAAATGGCTACCAACACCACTGGGTAATATAGCTGTGAATAATGGGGTTTTAACCAACACGCAGTGGGACTACGCATGATTCCACCAACGAATAAACAGGTGACTCTACATGTTTCACCAGCAAGTCAAACCTTTCATGTTTTGGTTTTATACGCATTCACATTGAGCAAGAATACAAACAGTCAATGGTATAATATATATATATATATTTAAGATAATTGCCAATGAATTCCAGAAGCTGCTTTAAGGCCATCAATCGCCAGCGCTGATAACCCACCAACTCAGATTGCGCCACGAAGATCTGGTCGCGATGAAAAAACGTCACCCCCCCCAAAAAAAAACACTCGGAGATCCTTCAAGGCCCAAGAAACAATGACTGGGTGGTGGTTTCAACCATTAAACATGTTGATTTACCTATGACAAATGGTGATTTACCTATGACAAATGGTGATTTCCCATAGTTATCTAGTTGGTGCTATACCTACCCCTCTGAAAAATGATGGAGTGAAAGTCAGTTGGGATGATGAAATTCCCAACTGAATGGAGAAAATAAAAAATGGTCCAAACCACCAACCAGTAAAGGTTTGAAGGTCCCCATCAAATTATAGATATATCTACACGAAATCCAACAGTTGGACTAGGTATAAAACAGTAAATTTTGTAATCCCCCAAACACTTTTAAAAAAATAGAACCATGTTTCCAGGATGGTAATTCGATGATATTTACTATGATTTCGGCCAATTTTACGTGTCCAGCTTTCTATGTGGGGGTTGCTTCAATATACACCAATGTAACTATCAGTCCTGAGCTTCCAGCGCTCGCTGGGTCCATGGTGAGCTCCTGCGGAAAAGCTGCAGTTTTTCCATATTGTTTTCATAGTTTTTTGCCTGGAACATCTGCAGGATTTTCATGTGTTATTCAATGTTTTTTCCATGCCATGTTGGGGTAAAACATGGTTGAAACTCATACATGTTCCAGTGTGTCAGCAAATCTAAAGACTGAAATGGCGGACCTCGAACCTTCTAGCCATGAAGATGGTGTACCTTGTACCCCCTCAAAAAAATGGTGTGTGCGCGTGTGTGTTCTTTCCAATGCTTTACATGAACATATCACTTGTGGGGCTTAGTCATATCAGATCCTATCATATCCCCATCAAAGTACATCGTCTGGTTTGTTCACTGCGTGGCAAATCCCCATGAATGTTGGTAGAATTCAAACCTCAAGGCGTCACAAACAAAAAAAAACGGTCCTCCGGGGGCCGCCTGGCAGCATCTTTTGTGGGGGTCAAGGCCCAAACATCCGGCACAAGAAAATTCCACATCCCGTGATATTCAAGAACCCCCATATATGGGAACCCAAAAAGATTGAGGGGATGGGATTATGTCTAGCGAGAGAAAACATATCCTCAAAATTCGGTTTTGGGGTGCCATGTGGCCATCATTTTGTCGTAAATTTCTGATGGCAATCCGTAGGATACGAAAACGCCAAACCCACGTACACCACACTGGACGTTACAATGTGCCGAGTGGATGATGTTCCACAGATTGATTGATTTGGGTTTGTCTGAACATGGGGTTTGCACTCAGGTATTTTATTGAGAACATGATGATAAACCGTCAAATTTCTGGAAAACCATGTGTTCAGCGAGCGGCTGCCACCATTCCATTGTCCATTACAAGAAATCATGAATTTCACCCCCCGGGGGGCCTATCAACCATAAAACTAGCTACAATATCTCATGCCAATATCAGCTATATAAACACATATATGATCTGCAAGATCAGTGTATGATGATTGCTGATAATACACCATATATATATATATTTATTAATATATTATATACATGAAATGTAATTTTACTATACACGGTTCTACGAAATATTCATGGATAGAGTTTAATCATGCAAAAAAAGCATACTTAAAATACTTAAGGTATCTCAAAGTCCTACCAATCAATGTGTGTGCCTGAAATTGGGGTATACCCGCAAAATGCCATTTAAAGGGAAAGGGGAAAAACTACGATATTCCATTGATATTCGCTTTTTGTGTACTCCACGTTCCCACAAACCTAAATGGCTATGAACCAAAATCCAGCTCAACCTCAGGACTCAACCTCAAAATAGCTGGCAAATGGATGGTTATCTCACCTATAGGACTACTATAGGACTTATATAGATATATATATATATACAATATATATATAATATATATATATAGATTATATATATATGTAGTGTGATATAGTATGTTTAGGTCCTGATAGGTTTTGACCCATCCCCAAATAAACCCTGGATTTCTATGGATGTTTGATGAATCCACGACTTGGACCCCCTGTGTTTTGGCCTCGGCGTGCGCTCCGGGCGTGGCGCCGGAGGCACAGGACGTGGAGAGGTGCCTAACCCCGTTTCGGCTGTTGATAAACGGGTACCATTTCAGCCATAAAAATCACGATAAATGGGGGAACCAGAATTTTTATCAACCAGGGTTAAAAAAATGGGTTGACATGAATTTATGTTTCCATAGTTATTGTGGTTGTCATATGTTGTAATTCTGGTTGTCACATGTTATTATCCGTTTATCAAGTGGGATCATCTTTTAACACATATTGGTTGTAGATGATTGTAGCAACCTCCTAAAAGATGCCGAAAAGTTGGGGAGAACATCATCAAACTACTGAAATTGGCATCTTTTTGGGCTTTATGGCATGTGGGAAAAAAAAACATCGACCCCAAACTTGGGATGCAAGAATGGATCCAATAGAAGTCAATAGAGAACAGAACAGCATCTTGAATTTGAGTGCTTGATGCTGATATTTGAGGAAACAAATCAACAACAAATGGGGATAGACCTCTGAAAATGACATCTTACACCGCTAAAAAACCCCAACACATGCAAATGATCGTGCCTTGCCTCACATCAAACCTGACCTACACACAATCATTGCACAGGACGTGGTGGGAAACACGGTGTCTTTTCTTTTGTAGATCATATGTGCGTTTTCTGTGGCCTTCAAACGCGACTATATCCAGACTCAGACTGCTTCTTATCCGCCACCATGTCCATATACGAGTCCTATCCCCCAACTGGGCCTGCAGTCGGCGAGGTGCTTTGAGCCTCGGAATGGCTGGAGAGAACTGTCCGTGCCCCGGACTTAGTCCGAAACCATGATGTCCGTAGCAAGAATGGAGATGGGGAACTGCATGGGGAACCATGCCATCATCTCTTATAGAAATTATTCAGGGCTACCCGTACCGCTCAATGAACCAAACCAGTGGGAAAAAAAGACACAATTTTTCGGCCCCCAGCTCATGGTTCTCAACACGGAATCCAATCTCGTCCTACTCTGGATGTGGTGCCCCCCACTTAGGTTTGTTGGTTGATAAACCCATCTAACTATAGATCTATCTACTACAAACCCGAGCAATCTTGGAGTTAACCGAGCAAAGCTAAGTTCTTGGGGCACAATCTTGCAATGTGAATCACAGCTTGGAAGTGGTGAAGTGGTTCCACTTCCACTCCTTTCCTGTGCCACGATTCCTGGAGTCTGTATGTCCAAGATAGTCCAGGACTTAGCTGGTTACTTGCACTACACCCACTACGTGGCCCAAGGCCACAACTTACAAACGTTCAATGTGGTAAACCCAACAATAGACTATCCCATGAACACCGATTAACCAAACACCTGGGGGTCATTTTACATCAAATATAGGGCATGCGGCATACCCAACAATAAACCTCTATTGGGGATGGCAATGCCTACATGAGGATGGCTCCAGCCACCAAATGGGCCGTACATCGTACTTCAGGGTGAACGGGTGAACCAGGGATTTTGAATGCTTGCTGAATTGTAGTTGCTGAATCGCGCGAGATCATTGCTGAATCGGGGTAGTCGCTGAACCGAGCGAAATCCTTTCTGAATCGTAGTTGCTGAATCGGTCAATGTTCGTTCTATTTAAGCGTGTTCAATTGATCAATATCCACATGGTTTTTGCTCACTGTAACCCACCCAGATTCGAACTGGACAAACCGAAAAGAAAACAGTGTGACTCATGGATTATCCGTCGAATTGTGGATTAAATCAGAAAGAGAAACAGTGGATTTGTTCATCCACAATTCTAAGGGTAATCCATGAGTCATATAGCTAATGTATAACCCACAACACACAAATCAATTCTATGCCGGGAAAGTTTTCATGACTCATTTGCTCGTAAAGTCATAATCATGGATTACCCTCCAGTAAACTAACATAACTATGGAAAATCACAATTTTTGATGGGAACACTCACTATAAATGGCCATTTTCAATAGGGTACCCTCCAGTAAACTCAGATAGCCATCGAATGCCATCACAATAAAAAACCAACGATCCAGTACATCATCCTCTGGTATGGCTACCAGGGCGTCTCTATAGCTGTGCGTCCTAAATTTCCAGAGGGCATTCTTGAATCATGTCCTCATCAAAGGGTAAAAACCACATGAAAAAAATCCAGTAACTCACTAGCTTTCTATTTTTTGCTGGTTAAGGTTATACCGCTATACCCAGATAAAATCTCTCTATGTTTAATACTTGTTTCTCTGGATTGGTTTAAGGAAAAAAAAATAGAAAAAACAACCACAATTGATCTATATTTCACGAGGAAAACCATGGTTTCCTGTAGATTTTCCCTTGAACCAATCCAGCGACTCGCTATGATCCCCATCGGTCCACCATTGGACCATCAACCGAGGTCCAAACTCGTGGGCTCACGGGGATGTATTGACTCTTTCGCTGGCTGTGGATGGCTTTGCTGTCCTCTGTGGTACGGGGGTAAACATGTGAAAAACATCGATATGGTGACGAAATCCACTAGACTTCGGTAGATGTTGGTAGTATATATATAATATATATATATATAGCTCCCAAACCAGGGATTTTTCGGTACGTCCCAAGTGTTTGCAGGTACAATTAATGTTGCTTAACCAGTATGCTTCGGCATGCCATGTGCATTGCTCAAATCGCTCAAATCTCCATATTTGTCGGGTAGATAGGGTAATATTGGGTATAGGGCCATGATCCTAGAGGAAGTCAGA
>CAMXCT020005518.1:0-15048 GCA_947184155.2 Cladocopium goreaui
TTGCAGCCCTTAGGTGATTGCTTGAGGTGTTTCTTGCTGTTGCGGAGTTTGTGGGTTTTCGCGCAGGTGGCCGGCTTCCATTTGAATGATTGTATTGAATACTCTACTGCCTCTTGTTGGGCCCCCTTGCCCCTCTAGACTCCTACCGAAGTTTTCAGCCCAGAAAGAAAATGAATCATGATCTTTTCAGTCAATCCCGTTATTAAATAATAGTATAAATTTAAAACGGGATGGAGTAGGAATCTGCTTAGGAAAAGATGTGGGAAGGTGAAGTGTTGAAGGCTTTCTTACTCCGCCATCGTTTCGATATCGTGTCAATTACATTGGGTAATTGAATTAAAACATAGCACGGAGTAGCGGAGTAGCGCGGAGTAGCGAAGGATTGGTGCATGTTGCCTGGGTGGTGCTGCATCGCAAATCGCCACATTGGAGCTAGGGAACGGAGACAGCTGATACCACATGTGCGCTTTCAGGTTCCATTTCTGGGGCCGGAAAGTCAAGTGAAATCAGGCTTCGCATGTGCGGGCCTCCTGTGTTCCAACTCTATATACTGGTTGCTTAAATAAACGCAGTTGTAATTTTTTGTTTGTTGCACGGGTCGGCCTTTGCTGTGGATTTTTGTGATTTTGCGGTCTCATTTTTGGTACCGCCAGACGGTCCCAAAAATGGGACCATGAAAGTGCTTTTCTTTTGTTCTTTTACTAAGCTGCGCATGCCTGGTGGTCCCATTTTGGGACCGTGTTTAGGTTCATTTTTTAAAGTTTTTTGTATCAGGGTTGCAGAAGCGCAATGTTTTGGTTTCCTTGTAACTTTGTGGCTTATGGCGACCGGACGGGCAACTAGGGAGGCCCTTTGAGCGAAGCCGGTTTTGAGAAGGTTTTCCGGACCCAGAATTGGGTCCGTTAGAGCAAGCAGTTTGGTAGATGATTTTGTTTCTTGTTGTGGCAAGCGGGGTGCATATCCGTTGCTGCTTGAACCCACTTGAAGTTAGCTTCTTATTATTTCGTTGCGTCTGGTGGCTTGATTGTTTGCCCCGCTAAAAGAAGGCCCATCAGCCTTTTGCAGCCCTTAGGTGATTGCTTGAAGTGTTTCTTGCCGTTGAAGAGTTTGTGGGTTTTCGCGCAGGTGGCCGGCTTCCATTTGAATGATTGTATTGAATACTTTACTGCCCCTTGTTGGCCCCCCTTGCCCCTCTAGACTCCTACCGAAGTTTTCAGCCCAGAAAGAACATGAATCATGATCTTTTCAGTCAATCCCGTTATTAATTAATAGTATAAATTTAAAACGGGATGGAGTAGGAATCTGCTTAGGAAAATATGTGGTAAGGTGACGTATTGAAGGCTTTCTTACTCCGCCATCGTTTCGATATCGTGTCAATTACATTGGGTAATTGAATTAAAACATAGTACGGAGTAGCGGAGTAGCGCGGAGTAGCGAAGGATTGGTGAATGTTGCCTGGGTGGTGCTGCATCGCAAATCGCCACATTGGAGCTAGGGAACGGAGACAGCTGATACCACATGTGCGCTTTCAGGTTCCATTTCTGGGGCCGGAAAGTCAATTGAAATCAGGCTTCGCATGTGCGGGCCTCCTCTGTTCCAACTCTATATGCTGGTTGCTTAAATAAACGCAGTTGTAATTTTTTGTTTGTTGCACGGGTCGGCCTTTGCTGTGGATTTTGCGATTTTGCGGTCTCATTTTTGGTACCGCCAGACGGTCCCAAAAATGGGACCGTGAAAGTGCTTTTCTTTTGTTCTTCTACTAAGCTGTGCATGTGGTCCCAAAAATGGGACCGCCAGGCGGTCCCATTTTTGGGACCGTGTTTGGGTTCATTTTTTAAAGTTTTTTTTGTATCAGGGTTGCAGAAAGCGCAATGTTTTGGTTTCAATGAAACTTTGTGGCTTATGGCGACCGGACGGGCAACTAGGGAAGCCCTTTGGAGCGAAGCCGGTTTTGAGAAGGTTTTCCGGACCCAGAATTGGGTCCGTTAGAGCAAGCAGTTTTGTAGATGATTTTGTTTCTTGTTGGGGCAAGCGGGGTGCATATCGGTTGCTGCTTGAACCCACTTGAAGCTAGCTTCTTATTATTTCCTTGCGTCTGGCGGCTTGATTGTTTGCCGCTAAAAGAAGGCCCATCAGCCTTTTGCAGCCCTTAGGTGATTGCTGGAAGTGTTTCTTGCTGTTGAGGAGTTTGTGGGTTTTCGCGCAGGTGGCCGGCTTCCATTTGAATGATTGTATTAAATACTTTACTGCCCCTTGTTGGCCCCCTTGCCCCTCTAGACTCCTACCGAAGTTTTCAGCCCAGAAAGAACATGAATAATGATCTTTTCAGTCAATCCCGTAAATAATTAATAGTATAAAAAGAAAAAAACGGGATGGAGTAGGAATCTGCTTAGGAAAATATGTGGCAAGGTGACGTATTGAAGGCTTTCTTACTCCGCCATCGTTTCGATATCGTGTCAATTACATTGGGTAAGTGAATTAAACATAGCACGGAGTAGCGGAGTAGCGGAGTAGCGCGGAGTAGCGAAGGATTGGTGAATGTTGCCTGGGTGGTGCTGCATCGCAAATCGCCGCATTGGAGCTAGGGAACGGAGACAGCTGATACCACATGTGCGCTTTCAGGTTCCATTTCTGGGGCCGGAAAGTCAATTGAAATCAGGCTTCGCATGTGCGGGCCTCCTCTGTAAACCATGAAGACGAATTGCAAGATGGTCCGCATCGATGGGGCATCATACTGCCCAACAGCTCCAGAGTGTCCCTCTTGACGTATAAAGCCATCGTCGCAGTCCGGTACCCGGAATTGGTGCTACATGATCAGGATCCCATACAAATAGGCCATTTTGTTCCCCATGATTACACGGTTGACGGTTGGGCAGGGAGGATTCCGCACTGTGTTATGGGAAGTACCCAGATACTCCAGAGACCTCCTGGCTGCTATTGAGGATATTGTGGTATTTCTCAACTACCTTCAAAAGTGTTATCGAGACCTCAATCAAGGAGCGACGGCGCAGCTCCTCGTCATGTGTAAATCACGGCAGTACACACACAACTGCTGCAGCATGGCTTCCAGGCTGCTTGGTTTGGTGGTCTGCGGATTGCCACCACCTCGTCAGCAGCAGGAGCCACGGCACGAATTGCAGTAGTGGTCCAGACAGGATGTGGTTTTCCTCAGTGGGGGACGGCGAGGGGCAACGGCAGAAGACAAAGAGGATTGCTTTGGACGAGCCACTGTCGCGCTCACTAGAGCCATCCAGCATACGTACATTGTCTCCCCCATTGATATGGCTGGGCTGATTGGGATGGCGCAGACACTTGCGGTATACCATTACGGGTATTATACCCTTAAAGATCGCACTGTCCAGTTCCATGAGCCCAAGCACGTGCCATCTGATGCAGAAGCGGTCCTTGAGTGGGGCCTAGATACACCGTTTAGCTCCCAAGACAAACCGCCTCTTGCCATCGCTATGGTAGTGACCGTGAATGGCGCACGATCCCTTAAAAGGTTCCGATTGGTCATTGCACAGAAATCAAAGCTGCGGCTCACACAGGAAGTCACTGCAGCGCTAGCCTCCCACAGTCGTGACCACCGCCTCACGGCAAGCAGCTTCTTTCCGTGCTCCATAGATAGGGAATACCTTTACGGCTATGCCGGCGATGGATATCGTTCTCCGCTTTGGTTGTGTGCTTCCTACAATGGCTTCCCCGTACTGGTGCATAGGCTCAGAGGAAGCAAGATGTATTTTCATCAAGCCACCAAAGATCGGCGAATATTGCTCATCCCAGGTATCCACTATTTTGACGCACACCGCCTGCAACCACTACTATTACAAGCTCCTGCACTGCAAGTACACATGAGAGAGAGCTCTCTGGTAGGTCCGGAAGGGGCTGGCGAGCAGGTGGACGATCCCTCGTCGGACGAAGAACAAGCCACCACTGCAAGTGAAACTGAGGCAGAAAGTGAAGATGATGACGAGGCTACACCCCCAGAGGAGCCATGGTGCCCGCCAATCCCACCAGCCATGGATGATCCTACGGAACAGGAAATCAAAGGTGCTGCGGACAAGTTGGCCACTGTGATCAGCAGCTCACAGCCTAGCGCTGGTGTTTCTTATCATCCCGATAACCTTGGAGCCCTTCCACATCTGTGGCTGCAAGCTAAGCTTACCATCTCCCTGACTTCAATGCAGGAAAAGTTTGCTCGCCTTTTCATGTCCATTGCGTCAGAACTGTGGCTGCGGGGCGTGATTGAGACGGTTGAGGAGGTCTTTGCACATGCTGCCCGGAGTTTTACCCTCCGGCTGGCTGAAACGCTCTCGCAGTACATCTGCTCTCTTACTCGAAGGGCAGAGTCCCTGGCTACTTTAGAGACGGAGTACTTGCTATATGCTACTTTCTGGTTTCGTCCAATCCTCTCTGAGCTCATTGTGGCAGCCAGAGAGAGTGCAGAGGTAAATCGGAAACGCGCCCCCAGTGGCTCTGTCAAAGTTGTCGTCACGAACCAGCCACACTCGCGGCGTCACACTGGGGTCGACTTGGTAAGTGGTACCACGGCCTTATTGGCGTGGTTTCCGGCGAGCTGGGCCAGCAAGATCGCGCCATGTTTCCTAGGGGAAGCTGGCGGTAACACTCAAGCCCCACAGGAGGTTTCCTTTTCCTGTCCCCATCGAGTATTTGAGGGATTGCAGAGAGATGTGGCTGATCAAGTCTTGCAGGCGGTTAAATTTACTGACAAGAACGCTCCAGGACTGAGCTTGGCCTTGGATGAGGAATTTCAAGCAGCTGACTGCTTTTCAGAGCTCGCCCGAGGATATACACAAGGGGTAGTTGACCCTTATATAATGATGGGCCTGCAACCCACTGGACCCACCCGAGTCAATCTGGAACTAATTGTACCATCCGCTAAAGGACTTACGCCTGAAATGTGGAAGCAGACAGCCACCTTGTGCCCGCTTGATTGGCCGTCCAATTATAGCCTTCTGAGATTGTGGCACACGCCCAAAAGTTTCCACCAATATGCTGCGCAACTCAAGCAACAAGTTCAACATCAACATATGTTCACTCATTGGGAAGTCAATCGCGCTAAGCTAGCCAGCAGAGTGTTGTTCCAACGACCAGCTTATTATGTACCGGAACAGACTTTGCAACAGCATGTACGAGAGCGCGTCTTCCCTGATCGGAAACTACGCAAAAGAGCACCGGATATTGACATAGCTGCGTTCGACGCCACATGCAACGAAATACGTCGCTTGGCTGCAATAAATGAAGCAGAGAACCCGGTCTCCTTTGCCATTGGGAATAGCTGGAATGATACTCTCCGAGCAGACAAACGCCACCATCTTGAATACACTCAACGGAGTCAGACATAACCCTCTTTCGTCCTTCTCCTCTACCTTCCTGGGTCGCACCCCTAGTATCACCTCATTGCCTTTCGGCCTTATCTTTGTCCCTGTTTTGGCCCCCCTAGTCCGCTCGGTTGGGCCCTTTTTGCTCCGGTCGGGACCTATTACTGGCTCCTCTTTTCCGGCTTGTCTCGCTTTTGTTTGTGTTGTTCACTTGGGTCTTTTTGGCCACTGGTGCATCTGTCCATAGACGCGGCAGGTGCATTGGGGTCTTACTTTCCCAGGTGTATGGTTTGAGCTTAGTATTTGTACTTGTGTGTCTGTCCGTAGACGTGACAGGTGCACTTGTACTCCCTAATTCGTTTTGTTTTGCTTGAATCTTTCTGCTGCACGCCCCTCCTACTTTCTGTCCTCTTGGCATCTCGCCTTACTCAGGTCCTGCGCAATTTGCCTCTCAACTGCTGTGTCTGTGCTGTCCTCCTTCTCCTTGTCTGTCCTGTGCTTCTTTGCGTGTGTTGCCCGGTGGGGCTCGTGTCATCGTGCTGTCTTTGGCTCCGCGGGCTCGTCGTCTCTTTTGGTTTTTGTGCTCCTCGCTGTGCTTGTGCGGGCCTCGGTGTTTCCCGTGTTGCCTGCCCTCCCTTGTTGTGCTTCCTGTCTCTGTCCTTCTTGCCTCCCCTGCCCCGCGAGTAGTCTCCTTTGTGCTCTGGTCCAGCTCACACTCCTTTGTGCTGGTGCCTCCCTTGGAGTATCTGGTTGCAGCTGTGACGGCTCTGTTGCCCTGCTTTCATGCTGGGAGTGTGGTTTAGCTTAGATTTCCCTCCGTCATTCGGTTCATGGCAACAAAGGCTACTTGCCCTGTGTGGGGTTTTCACCCTCTACACCATGTTACTGGTGACGTCGGGGAGCTTAGTTCGGCCATACTGAGGTATTCACCGTGATGATGATCCAGGCACATCTTAGGCTCCGCTAAGCTGCACTGTTGCTATTCTAATGTGATGTGTGCAGCCTTCTCCGCCCTGTCCTCCTCTGCCTTCCCGGCGCCCCCTCCTTTGGTTGCCGCTTGGTCCCTTTGTCCTGTTGTGTTCTTGCTGGTTCTGCCTTTTCTTCCTCTTCTCTGTTTGTGTCTTTTCTGGGCCTTGTGTGCTTCCTCTGCTCCCTCTGCTTTGTTGCTCTCCCCTGCTCTTACTCTTGGCCACTGGTGCATCTGTCCATAGACGCGGCAGGTGCATTGGGGTCTTACTCAGGCACAAATGAATGGAGAATCGTTTGACTGTACGAACATTGGTTTTCTGGTGACTTTTGTTTGTTTGGTTTTTACACTGAATGGAGAGACACTGACACAGCACTCGTGTGACCCACTAAGGTGACTCAGGACAGCCGTATCGCCTCTGCCCGTAAAGGCCGTCTTTCTTTTGCCTTTCGTGCTGGCTCAATTTTTTCTTTCTGAGGGGCTGCTTTGCTTATTTGCCTTAATTCGTTTGTTCTTTTTGGGTTCCCCTGGTATGTCCTCTGGCTGGGTACTCTCTATCGGTTGTTGAATTCAGCTGAGGGGGGCGATAGTTAGCCGGCCGATGCCATGGACCAGCCTGTGCTGCAGCGAGCTTCACCGGTGCTCTCCGGTGTTTCTCCCTGTAGGACAGCCTGGGGCGCCCGCGAGCAGCACAAGACTGCCAACATGGTTCGTCATTGGACAGAAAGATGTGGTAACTCTGCAGCCTGTCTACTCTCTGGGTGAGTGGCAACTCAGCCGTGGTTTTGCTACAATGCTACAATGCTTTCTGGTACGTGCTGCAACGCACTGCGGGTCCTTCAGGAACGATGACATCCTGAAATGTCCTGAACAGTTCTGTAGTTTGTATTCCTTGCGAACCTGCTTTTTGAACGCTACACTACGACAGCACTGGTACTGTGGCCAATGCAAAGACAGTTTTTGCACACAAGCGTTTTCTGCATGTTGCTCAGCTTTGCGGATACTGCCAAGTAAGTCGCTGACTGTGACCATACAACGGATGGCTGCATCTCCCCTATGAAACTAGGGGCGTGCTCCCCCGTTTTTGATTTGTTGTCGGTGATGGCATGTTTGGAAGCCGCTCCCTGGCCTTCTTTGCTTCCTCATTGTCATCACTGGCCCCCCCTTCAAGGGGGGTTCTGACTTCATCTTACTGGCGGTTAAGCGGGAATAAGGGAATACAAAAAAATATGCCCCATGGCAAGTTCCAAGTACTTGATGATGTGGTTGACATGTTCATGATGCAAAATTATCATAATGACACAGACAATTAAATGTTTACACCAGTGTCTCTGGTTAATATTTGTGATTGGAGATGACTAGTGATTATTATTAAAGTGTGGAATTTTACTAAATATGAAATGATCAAAACTACACCCCCATCAAAAATGAAAAGTCAGTTGCCTCAGTCTAGACCAAATGTATTTAAATATGTGGACTAATTAATTAATAGATCAATTGTATCAAACTATTGCCCTTAGATGGATCATGTTGCATTGTCCCATGCTGAAGAAGCATCATCACGTGCATTGCCCCATGCTGCAGAAGCATAACATGCATTTTCCCATGCTGAAGAAGCATCACATGCACTGAAAATTGACCAAATCAGATGCCAGTGAAGCATCCATGCTAAAGAAACAACCATTCTTAGAAACATCCATGCTAATATTTTTGAATTTCCAATACGATATTTTGGCCAGGATCAAAATTCATGGCAATTCGAATTGGGCAGAGCCAAGATCAGTGTGCTAAGGTGGCACTGACGCACCTGTTCAGAATGAGGAAGGTGCCACAAAGCGGCCAGCTAGGCCACATGCCAGCCTGCTGGCAACAATAACATGCCAGTTAGCTAGCCGGCAAGAGCAAGACGTATGAAACAAAATATGAAACAACAAACTGGCCAAACACCGTAAGGGTCTTTGGCCAGTTTGTTGTCTATATTATGCATTTATTACAAGACATTGACTGGCCAGCTCACTTGCCAAAGGCTCTTTTTTACATGCATGGCGACGGGTGATGCCCACAGTGTCAGTACACTGCTTCTTTGGCATTGGTTCACCCTTAGAATTTGCGTCAATTTCAATCGGAGCTCGAAGGGAGCCCCGACCGTCGGCGAATGACCTTCCGCATGGCCTCTTCCAAGTCTATGCTTGAGAGCCATTTCTTAGTTGAGGCTGAAAAGAAGCGAAAATAGTTTGAAAAAACGTCGGTCAAACAAAATCAAACCTCAGTGAACAACAATAACATCCAAGGCGCGGAGTTGTTCCTCAAATAGTTGTACTTCGCCTTGAGAAGCTCCAGCGGCATCCTGTGCAAGAGGCGTCTTTGAACCATCATCGGGCATGGCGCTGGCTTCTCCTGTAGTTTCTCCTTGGCTCGCGTCCATTGTCCCATTTTCCTGGCTTGGATAGTTTTCGCAGTCACAGAAGGGGGCGGTGGTCGCATCGCTCCCATGGCTACAAATGAGGCTCTTGACAATGGACGACGTTTGGCCTGGGAAATTTTGCGGCAGTCAAGTGTAAGTTTCAGTCAAGCCAGCTGGCAGCGCACATTTATGATCAGCCAGCAAGCTGGCCATGCAAAAAATAACTTTATCAGTAGCGGTGCTTCGCCATTGGAAGTTGACTTTGTGTGAACAAGTTTGAAGGACCAGCAAGCTGGCCATTTCAGGACCAGCAGGCTGGCCATTTCAAGACCAGCAAGCTGGCCATTTCAGGACCAGCAAACTGGCCAATTCAGGTTATCATTTCAAAGGGAATCATTTTCACACCATTTGATTCCAGGCACTGGTAGTCAGTCCATTCCTGACCAGCAGTGGTCTTACCACTGGTCGTTGCTAAAGAGGGTTGTGTTTCCAGACCTTCAAGTCTGTCTGGAAAAGGCCAAGCACCACCCATAGATGTCGTCCGCAGATGCATACAGGACTGCCGTGAGCAACACGGATCTGCCGGCGGAGTCCCACACCTGAGCAACAAGCGGGCCACAGCAAGCTGGCCAAAACATTTTTAAGACCAGCAAGCTGGCCGCAACATTTTCAAGACCAGCAAACTGGCCATGTCAAGACCAGCAAGCTGGCCGTCATTTCAAACGGGGCATTAATAATTGGCAAGAAACACAATTTCGCGGCCAAAAAGGCCCACGACGAATGAACTGCAGCTCATGGCGTCTGATGCCAGGGCTCGGGGCACATGCAAACTGGTGTAGGTAGAATGCCTGGCCACCATTGTTGAGCTGCTGCCACTCCCACCAGCCGGCTGATTCTAAGTAGTATCGCCTGGAGCGCTGAGATCTCCTGAAAAAACTGATTGCTCCATTGGCCCATAGAACCAACCATTCTTTGGATCTCGTTGGAGCGTCCAGGTGCTGATACTTCATCAGCAAGCAGGGACTGCGGACCAAGGAAAGGCCGTCTTGCATCATTGGCAGCAGCTCTGAAAAACGAAAATTGAGATGCAAAGTGGAATTTTGAGAATACTCCAAAACTTAGAATTCTATAGGGTGACTGGCAGTGTGATATAATAAGTCATGCTGTCTGAGATGCGCTGTATATTTTGAAATTTGTCATGCTGCTTGTTGAGGTTGCCTGACTGCAAGGCGCCTTGAAGGAGAAAATGAAGTTGCGATTAGGTTTTTTCTCAAGACATGATTATTGTCCAGCAAGCTGGCCTGCAGGATTAGCCAGCAAGCTGGCCGACGATGCCTGGCCGTATTAGAATTGATCAGCAAACTGGCGATGCCGCTGATTTTTTTCTTCTATTCAAAACCTGCCTTCTTGTCAGCCCTTTTGGCTTCCAAGCGCCTGTACATGTCCAAGTTCGTTTGCGTTTCTCGAAGTTGCTCACTCAGCCAATTTTGCCTCTTTTCAAACATGTTAATTTGTTGACATCTCAAGGCTTCTGTGTCTTCCTGCTTTTTCCGAAGAAAGGCATTTTCCAACGCCAATTCAGCGCTTTGCTGCTGCTGCTTCTTCCGGAGAGCAAGGTTCTGCGCTTTGAACTCGGCAGCCTCCTTCTTCTTGTCCTGCAGCATACCCACAACATTGTGGAGTTGGGCGCGAGGTTGGCTCATCTCCTCTTCATTGGCCTCCAATTTTTTTCTTTCGGCCTGAAACTTTTCATGCCAGTACTCTGCTTGAGCTTCAGCAAACAGGGTTTGTACATTGGCATTTGCCACTGCTTTCTGCCTCCGGTTTGCCAGGCGGCACTGCTGGCTTCGGCTTTTGTACCGCTTGCGGTCTCCGCCATCATCCCATGACGAAGTTGAGTTCCATGACTGGTTTTTTCCCTCATCCCAAGCAGCGTTCCTTTGCCAGGACGATGAGCTCCATGACTGGCTTTTGGTGTCATCCCTTTGCCAGGACGATGAGCTCCATTCTGACTCACCTTCCCAACTCTGAGTCTGCCACGTGGCTGTTGACCATGATGGTGGCTTGGCCGGCTCTGGCGGGGGCTGTGACATTGCATTGACTGAGAGCAGTCGTGTTTTGAATTTGAACCCAGCTGGTCATGCATTCTCCATTTTTAAAACCAGCACACAACCGAGACATGAGCCAGCAAGCTGGCTATTTATTGAATATTTACCTACCAGGACCAGCAAGCTGGCTATAATTTATATAGTTATTCACAGTCACGACATGCGGCTGGTTGGCCAAATGGAGGACTCACCCGACAGATATGCAATTTTTTTACAGCCCAGCTGCGCTTAAGACTGCTTCAATGACTCTTTGAAAGAGTGGAATTGGCACGGCATTTCCAGCCATAGCACGGAGTTGCTTTGGAGCCACCACATTGGATGGAAAATCTGAGTCCGACGCCCCCATCAGAGCCAGGATCTCCGTGTGAGACATGAACCGGTTGTACTTCAGAAGCCAATGGCCATTCTCTTTTGCCCTGGTTCGTGTGAGGCATGGAGATTTGCCCTTCATAGCCTTGGTCTGGTGCAGTGAGTGTATTAGTTTTGAACTATTGAGGACTACCGGTTTGTTGCTGCTACCAAGAAGCGTGGGCTTTTCGTTTTTGTGAGCCTGACTGCCCATCATCAGACTGTAACATCAGACTGTAACACATCATCAGAGTGTTTTTTTAGTGTCAAAAATATTTGGTACACGCGCCTCCAATATCCACCACATAGTGCACATCACAGGGGTTATCGCCCTTTTCCACCACGCTCTGCAAAGCGTCGCGTACGTGCTGAAGAGCAGTAGGTTTCAGCGATTTGGGATGACGTGGCAGCTTTGGATCCAACAATTCGTCCAAAGGTCTCATAGTAGGCACCTGACTGACGGCGACAACAGCACAGCAAAAAATAAGGGAAACTTGAATATATAATTTACACATTTTAATGCTGCATTGGGTCCGAGCCTTCTCTGGCCAAATTATTTTCCCCTTCTGCTTCGACTTGAGGATGCCGACAATGAAAACCCTGGAGCGATGGTGTGGTAGTCCTGAATACTCGGACGTGTCCATCAGTTTCCAGGACACATCGTACCTGACAGTGTCGGCTGTGTTCATTTAAAAAAATGACTACAGTGGGACATGTTGAAACTATGATTCATATCTAAAATTTCAGGAAAGGTGCAGTTGCGCCCCTGTTTCATCCAGGAGTGAGGTGAGGACTTCCAGCAAAAGTGCCAAAGTGTGCTTGTGCATTTTCACAAGCCCTTCTACGTTTTCGAGTATGAAACAGCGAGGTCTGGCTTGACCAATGTAGCGGATAAGAAACAACACCAATATTCCTCGTTCTTCATCCATTCCCAAAGCCATTCCTGCCAAACTGAAAGGTTGACACGGAAATCCGGCCGTGAAAAGGTCTACGGCCGGAAGATGCAAGAACTCGTCCGATGTGACATCGTCGATCCAGCGGCAGTGCTGGTAGGTTCTAGAGCATAATGTTTTCACATGCGGATCAATGTCAGAGGCAAAACAACGTGTGTGCCTTCGCCCCAGCCGCTGCAATGCTAAGAGGTCTGAGCACCATCCCGAACAAGCCGAGCCAACTGTTAGGCCACAGTGATTGTGCGATTGAGGGCAGGCAGGGACGCTACCCTTTGCCATCCACTTCTGCAAAAGACGCAACACATCGTTTTTGGTCACTGGCACCGCACCTGCAGGTAATGGTCGAACAACTGATGTTGCTTTCGTTTTGCTCTTAGTCTTTGGAGCGGCATCCTGTTTTTTGTTTTTTGCAGGGGCTGCTGCTACTTTCGCTGCGGGTCTGCTTCCAGAGCTGATTCTTTTTTTTTTGGCAGGAGCAGCAGCCTCCAAACTATCATCATCATCATCCATGTCGGCGGAAAACCCCATGGTGAAAACAAGCAGATCTGCATTGATTTGATCCACTCAATGCGACTGGTTGAAATAATTTTGTTGGAATCAGCGCCACATAATTTGAAATGCCAGCAAGCTGGCAATTTAGTTCCATGTGACGTCAGCCGGCCAGCGAGCTGGCTGTATTTTTTCTCCTCGCGGCGCCCATTTCTGATCACCAAAATTTGAGGCTTGGCGGCTGTTGCCGATTGCCTCTCGTCGAATGAAATGCATTTCATTTTCAGCCCGCTAAGCTCTTCAGTAGGGCATCTCTGGCAGCAACCGCTGCGCTTGACGCCTCTTTGGGAGGCCTGCCACCTTTCTTCTTCGGGTCCTTCGACTCGGCACCGGCAGCACCTTCGCCATCTGCACTTCCGGCAGCTTCGCCATCTGCCTTCGACTCGGCACCGGCAGCTTCGGCAGACTCAGCCTTGTTCTTGACCTTGCGGGGTTTCTTCAAAGGTGGTTCGTCAATTTTGCCGCCCTCATTGAGAAGTGCTGCCCTCAGTCGAGAATTCATGAGAAGGAACATTTAAGTAAGATACTTGATTTGACAAAAAAATGCTGACATACATAAATGCTAAAACCGCCAAGAATCAACTGAACTTCGTACAGATCTGGGCAATTTGGATCCACCATGCACTGCCACAATGCCTTGAGACACTTTTGCTTCAGGAGTTTCTCGTGGTGAGATGACCAGACAATGCTGACCACCGGAATCTTCTGCTTGATGGCCTCCAGGATGAGGAGGTGATCGGATTCCGGGCAACGGAACACGACCTTCGGGCGGAAACTGTGCAACAGTTCCGCCAGCAATGTCGGGCTGGAACAGTGCCACGACACGGGCTCCATCCCATCCGCAAAAGTAGGTTTTGCTACCTTGTTCTCTTCACCACCTCAGACCAGCAAGCTGGCTGTAACAAAGGATCATTTCTTGCGATGTCATTTGCGAGCATTTTTTTACCAGCAAGCTGGCTAATAATGTTGCAATTTATTTCATGCATTTTTTAAATTCAGTGATTTCATGTATACATTGATATACCAGCAAGCTGGCAGGAAAAAAAGCTGGAGCAAGGAACTGGACACCATCATGAACCAAGAAACATGCTCCCCCAGTGAGGATCTTGCCCTTCTCGGAGTACAACAGTTTCTTGTCAGCCAACGAGAGTCTCCAGCAAGCAGGGTCGTCGTAGCCGAGAGCTCGAATGGGGCCGATGTTGGATCCGAGATTGGTCCCACTGTAGTGTTTGCGGGATTGTTTCTGCAGCTGCAAACCATCGAGGGTAAAGACATTGAGGTTCTCAGTTTGCTGCACAAATCCCCTGACTTTTTCTTTTCGATCGCCCAGTGACTCTTCATCATATACCAAAGTGAAATTTTGCTTCACCTTGTTCATGGACCTTCCATTGGTGTCCACCAGGCATCCGTTGACGGAACTATCATTTCCCGGACGGCTTCCATCCATATAGGCGATCATGTCAGTGCGACGCAGGTCACCTTCCTGCACCTCTGTGTCTCCACCGTTGCCACGGAGTGCGGTGAAGGTTTGCACATAGCGCCGAAGCATTTTCCCTTGGAAAGGAGGCAGTCGACAGTTTGGGTTCGACGATGCCTCACCTGCGATTTTTGAGTCAAAAAGCAGCATTGCAGGCCCTTCCACTTTCTGCAAAATCTCGCATTTTTCCACAACAGACTTCAGATCACCGACGGTGTCCTGGTCAATGACAAGGGTCACGAAGCTGTCGAATTTGTTCTTCAAAAAATCCAACCAAACTTCCAGCTTTCCGGAATCATCCGCTTCCAGCTGCTCAGGAGTGACCAAGTCGTTCAGAGAGGTTTCGATGCCATCATCATCGTCGTCGACTTTTTGCGAATCACCCTGTTTCTTTTCACCAGCGGAGTCTGGGTGACCTGCACTTTCATCTTTGTTCTTGGCGGAGATCTCCGACAAAGCATCCGCCAAAAATTGGCAATTGTTCACCACTTCCAACGGATCTGACGTGGACTTCAAGCATGACTTCAAAGGCCCATCACTTTGACAGCCAAAGACAACCGTCGCAAGCATTGTGATCATCAAACGGGTTGTTTCTCCCAAAGTTCCGAAAATGGCTTTGTTGGCCATGGCGGCCCGGAATTTGACGTGGGTGTCCAGGTTGCACAAGAACACCAAGTCACTGGGCTTCAGGGTCAGCTGCTTTAGGAATTGGCCGAGGAAGTAGTTTTTCAAGTCCAGCTTCATGACAAACAGGTCGACCAACCCTTTCTGACGCACAGCTCCGCCCTGAGTTTGAGCCCACCAGCAGAAAAAACATCATATATCCTTTTTTGAACATTGATATAATTTAGACATTAAAAAAGTTATTATTGAGCAACACATGATTCACAACAAAAATTA
>CAMXCT020005519.1:0-12500 GCA_947184155.2 Cladocopium goreaui
TTTGACGCTTCCAAGGGAATATATATCAAAATCTGTTCAAATGAAGCGATCGATAGTTGAGATGGTTGTCAGATACCATGCCATTTGATGGATGGGTGCACATGGGGGAAGGTCATGAAGCTAGTTCTGGCTGGATCTTCCAATGTATCTATGAATCCATCACACAAACACCTGCCATGCAGGATGAAGATTGGTTGCAACAGGGTGCAACCTCTCCATTGAGGGTCAGTGGCTTAGCATCACCAGCCCTCCCTCCCTCAGCTCCTGCGGTGCCATGAGAACAGCCAAGTTGTTATAGGCAAAGGCATAGCTGGGATCCTACAGCTGGAATCGTCACCAAAAATCAGGCCCATTCAGCCCCTTCCCCACCGCACCCCAGGTCCAGCTCAATGGCTTTCACGTAGAGGCTTCGCTTGTCCCAAAGTTGGCCATCTTTCGTCCGCAGAACCTCTCCAGGCAGCATCTGAAAGGGTTTTCCAGTTTTCCATCAGCATACTTCCTTGGGTCAAGGTTGACACCGTTGACACCTCTTCTCCAGACCTACATGGTGGCCCTCACATTCCCTTCGGTTTCCCTTGGGTTTCCTTTGGCATCGACCCAGCAACCCATGCAACCCAGAGTGGCGCATCCCGGGCCTCATGATCCCCCAAGACAACGCCCAGATTGCAGTGCGCCACCGCGTTCTTGGGGTCCAACTCAACCTGGGACGGGGAAAAACATGGAAAACCATGAAAAACATGAAGGAAGTGTCACCCAAAGTGCTGAAGTGATTGGTTACAAACTCTCAAGTCACAAGCCAATGCCCTATAGACAGTATGATAAGTATATACAGATATATACAGTATAATCATGTTTTGCAATCACCTGCTCTTCTACTAGCAGTTACTAGCATCACTAGCGCAATCCAAGGCAGGTCGGAAAGGGCTGCCCTGGTTCCGCTGAGCTTCAGACGGCTCGCTGGAAGAGCGCTCGTTGATTGACCCCGTTGCCTTGCAATGTGACCACCTGCGAGGAGTTGAGCTGTGGCTGTTAACGGTAAGATATGGTAAGATAATGGGGATGGATACCCGAAGGAAATGTCATGCCTTTGAGCCTTCAGAGGATTGCTCAACCTTTTGCAACCTTTTGACTTTGGGACTAGACCGTGAAGAAAACAAAACTTCGGACAAAGCCATCTAAAGCGAGCGCCGCACCTCCCCTGGGCCTAGTGAAACAGCCAAGTTGTTGTGGGCATGGCCTGGGAATCGCACAACACTGACAAGTGATGGTACAGTGGTCTTTGGGTATTGAAGAGGGCGTTCAACATGCCATGTTCCGAAATGATTGTGTTTGTATGCCTCACTTTGTGAAGGACATGAATTTGATCTGGCCCTGAGGATCGTTAAAGAGTCTATCCTCTAAGAGTCTAACAGTAGCAATATTAGAACGTTAGAGGCAAGAAGCCACCCAGTGTGACGAATGCAACCCATCGAGCCATTTCGCAGCCAGCGGGGAAAGATTAAGCAGCATGTCTGTACATGTGCCAAAGCTTGGACAGCTGCAGTTGAAGAGTTTGGGTCCTCTCCTATGCCATTTCATCCATTTCTTCAGAGTCACTTCTTCATCCCAGCACACCCGGCCAACATTCTTCGATTGGCAAACACTGAGCCCCCCAACTGTGAGTGGCATCCAGTTCGAGGGCCTTCAAATGCAATGCCTTTTTCGGCAACAATAGCCTTGGAGTGATCCCAGCTGGACAGTTGGAACAGATTTGACCGAGAAATCGGGAAAGCAACAGAGAGTGAGTTTCCCTTTCCGTAGGGCCAAGGAACCCATCGGGCAACTGTAAGCTTTCGCCTCCGGAGGTGAAACGCGGTTGATCACCGCTCTTGTTTGACGGATTCTTCCGTGGGGCTCAGAACACTCTTTTGCAGTCTATAGTTTCAAATCCAGACCTGCCGCTATGTGATTTGTGCAAAAGAGATGAATGCTTAAAAAACCTGAACCATGTCAGTTCTGTGCTGTGCTATGTGCTCCCACCTATGTCACCATGAGAGAAAGTGTGAGGCCTTTGAGAGGAGCCATTCATTCTGAGACATCTTTGGTGATCATAAGACATTCTCTTTCCAACCAGAAAGGTTGTATTTTACTAGACATGCATTTCCAGGCACTCCAAGCCCCAGCTTCCAGCCTGGTCGCAAGGTAGAGCCCAGGTTGTCAAATGCCTCCGGCGAAGGAGCTTGGGATGCTCAGCAAGAGGATTGATGAAGCTCTACATGTCTGCCTTCTAAAGCTGCACGTAATTATGTAATTACACATTGTCAATTTCAGTGTAGCTTCACATCAGTGTTCAACGCCAGGGATACGCCAAAATATGCCAAACATCGACACCGCAGCAGTGAACCCGAGTGAACCCTTTCCGCCATCGTTTCCTGGGCGTTCTTCGGATCCACCTCCAAGATATCCAAGAAAGCTCCGCGATCGTCCTGCGCATCCCGTGCCATTCCCTGTAACATGTGCCACACCTGGATTTGTCCCAAAACAATCAATAAATATGGGTATATATATACAATTATATAAGTTATAAATATATATATATATATAATATATCAATATATTAATGTGTAAATAATATAATATATCATCATAATATATATATAATATTCTATATATACGGATTTCCCAGAGTCATCCACCTTCAGATCATGTTTTGATGTTTCGTTGTGGGGGAAACCATTCGGGCTATCAGTCGCCCAGCTCCTGGCTACCGATCTCTCGTGCCACGTCTCGCAGCTCAGCTTGCATGAAGAAGGCACCACAGCTGTCAAGATCCACAGGCGCGACCGGCAAATACAGATTTCCAAAAATTTGACAGGTGAAATCCAGTTGGCCTGTTGGTTTGTTATATCATGTTGTATTATGTTTATATGATGTTATATATATATGTGTATCTCAACGTCGTAGATTGATATTCCATTCTGGGAAGGCACTGCCGCTCTTCATTGGCTGGCCAAACAGGATTGAGATGAAAAATGTCTTTCCAGCACGTGTCAAAATCGTTCCCCGTGTGCCCTGTGTCGCCACTGGCTTGCATGATCACGTGTTCGAGATTCTCTGAGTGTGTGAAGATTTAGCATTCGCCTCACATGCCGATTTTGGCTGCGGACACCATTGAGTCTAGCATGTGGTGGACATGTGGTGGACATGTGGTGGCTGGGAGCCCAACTGGCAAGATGATTCTACTTTCGGTTGGACAGGAAGTGTGTTGATCAATGATCTGCCTGCTCTGCCTGTTCGATTTTCCTACTGCCGCTCGACTAGAGGGGTCCCAACCAGTTCTGTGATCATAGAACATCAACCCACAACATGATTTGATATGTGTGGCTCCGAAATCAGCACATCGCCCACAATTTTCGGCTGGTGAGTACAGGCTCAGCGGACCTTCGCCTTGAGGCATCAGTTTCACAAGGGACTTGGTGGATGAATCTTCAATGAATTCATTTCTGTCGACTTCTATGCTCCAATTTCGAAGTGTAGCAGACTCGCAAGTCTTGAAGTTCCTGTATCCAACGCAAATGAGTTGCATAGTGGCATAGTGGCAGGAGACAACAGAAGTATGGACAGCCAGTATAAAATTCTCCTATGAGTCCAGCAACAAATGTGCCATCCGCAACTTCCAAGCTGGCTTTACCATTTTCTTGTCTCAGCATTTTATGGTTGTTGCATGTTGTTGCTACTGCTGCTGCAAAGATGTATCAAAGATGTCATTTTATGGTGTTGATGCATTTTGATGCATTTTCTATCTGATTTTATCTGGCTATGTTGGATATCTATGGATATCTTGACACCGATAGAAAGTTTCTGGTGCCGTGGCACCAATCCCAGCAGCGCATCCAGATCTTCTCCGTCATCCGAAACATCACTTTCCTCGCAGGACAGCTCTCCCGTCCACTCGGGGAATGAAGTTCAATACTTAGAAACTGCTGATCTTCCAGTTCTTCATTCCGAAGGATGTTGAAAACAATTGAAAACAATTATGGTCAGTGTTGGTTCCTACGTCATGAAGTGATTGGGAATCAGGCCATGGCCCTATGACCTTGTGTGACAACATGTGACAACAATTGTAGCACGGTCCGACGGTGTCCGACGGTCCTCGGCTGACGTTCCACCAGCCTCCTGGCAGGGTAACAGGTCTTTGGACTGAGACAATTTACGATTGAAAAGCTGTGGAAAGAGTGAGAATATGTGAGAATCCTCGCTGGTAAAGTTGTCAAATGTTCTCAAGTTGGAAAGATCCTGTTTTCCCAACAGAGACACCCTGCCCGCTCCTCCCAGTCGGCGTTGCGGTGAGCCGTCAGATCCATGGTCCGATTCCTCATGCTCTTCCGGCCACGACGCCGTGGGGCACCTCGATGCTTTGAGGTCACAAAAAAAGGATTTGAGTGCACAACACTGGCGTTTCTTTAGGACAATCAGACACATATTGCAAGTCGAAAACTAGTGAGACCTGTGAGCTGATCAATCCATATCAATCCCTCATTAACAAATAAAACTGTGCCATTTTCGTTACATGAGCATTCTATACTAGGAATGGACTCGTCTCTGAGTTGCCAACTTTCACCAGGGGCAGATTGCTTAGCACGTAGCTCCTGTGTAGGGGCCGGAACAAAGAAGTAAACACCCGCATTGCATCAGAGGTTAAAGAAATGCCCAGGCTATATAAATGTCCGCCAGGGTCAGAATATGTCAGAATCATTGAAAATCATAAAAGGTAACATGATATACAACCAAAGAAAGCTACTATTACATTCCGAGTTGGCTTGCAGCTCTGCAGCCCCAGTATGTAGCATCCTGGTTTTCTCTCTCACTTTCTTCAAACCTTACATGCAAGGCAGAAGGTCAGTGCACAGGTTGTTCCAACTCATCAGCCAAATGAAGAGGACAGTCATTGACAGATATTGACAGCGCCTGATGCCTGCTACACACTGCGACTACCCCATTCCATCACAAAATGCAAATATATGCGAATATCGCATGAGCTGGGTTTGTAGCTTACATCATGGTCAGTCAAGAGTGAATGAGATGGTTTGAATAAAAGCTGCCCGCTGCTGCTCCTTGCCCTGGCTTGTATGACTTGCAGCAGCTTCTGATATTTCCTCTACTCTCATCTTGTTCTACTTGGCACCACAAGTATCAAGTGTGAGACGACTTCTTGTTGCTACACAATACCCCTGAGAACACACAGGAATCACTGGAAAGTCCGGGTCATTAAGCGCAGCAATGTGGCTGTTTCTGAAGCCTGCGCAGCTCTTCCTTCAGTTCATCTGCATCAGAGGAAGATGCCTTCCCCTGAGCACTCTGCCTCTCCATTTCCTGCCATCGAGCTACGTCAGCAGGTTGTCTTTGAAACCTTCCTGCTATGCGACGGAACATGGGATTCAACATTCAAACTCCAAATCGGTCATGTCCAGTGATACACAGTGTCCCAAATTAGGCATGCTCGTCAGTCACGGCAGCATCTTGCAGCTGAAGCGGGGCTTGAGATGGCGGTTTCAAGAATTTTGTTTGCGGCTTGAGATAGCATCATATAGCATCTTTTCTGATTTGGAGCGCTTCCGGCCTCTCTGAGTCTGTTGAGCTCGGAGCGCAGTTGCGTCGCCGTTTTGCGACTGGCTTCTCGCCGCGACACGCCATTGCCGCCATTGTCGCCATTGGCAGACGGCATGGAAGGCATCCCAGGCATCGCCGGAGACATCGCTGGAGAGGAGGCAGCCGGTGGAGGTGCAGACGCCGGTGTGGATGCTGGAGCGGATTCAGGCGCAGGGGCCTCAGTGAAAGTTGGGACATCACCAGGATCAACATCTGCACATCTTTCAGAATAGAATAACATGAATAACATGAATAACATACAATTTAAAAGAAATGCACAGAATCTACGTCAGGACTTCCAGCACACAAGTTGGCTCAGGGCCGGTGGCTTCCACCAAAGGCATCGCATGCTGTCTTTGCCGAAGGCTTTGCTGTCAAATACGATTCTTTCAGGAACCAGTTCCGAGATGCACCAACAATACCAACAACCAACGGATGTTCGCAAATCGAGGACCCGCAAACTGATCTTCAATTCAATCATACGGCCAGACATACGCAAAAACACTCATATGCAACCAATAGAAGCCCAGATACAACTTATACAAGCCATGTTTGTTGACTCTGTATGATTCTTTCCTCTAGGTCGAGGTGATACCTCTATATAAACTAATGCGGTGCTGCGAAGCTTCTGGGCTCATGGAGGGTGCTGGCCGCGCCGATGCGCTGGGCATTGCTGGCATGGCCGCTGGCGCCACAGTGGCAACCTGATGGGCAGAAAGTTGCAATAGATCCCGACGAAATCTGCAAATATCCACCTTCAGTGGTATAACCATGTTGTATTATATGTTAATCATTTTGAATCATTTTGATATGTTCACAGCATCAATATGCTTACAGTTTTGAGTCTTTTGTTTGGGTCTGGCGATGCTGATGGAAAAGCGTCAAGGACCGATCTCAGTGCGGGACCGGATCCGCAGCAGCGGGAGTCGGCATCTGCGTTCCACTGGCACCCTCTGCAGCAGGCCTCAGATGAGGAAACTTCGGTCACGTCAGCACGGTCACCCGGTCACCAGTCTTTGATGTTGAAGAATGTTTGTTGTCTCCTCAGCACATGTTTGTTGTTTTAATTTGATTCGGGTGAAGATCTATAGACCCGTGGCAAGCTTGCAAAGGTGACGTTTAAGTCCTGCTCATGTTCTCTCTTTCGCAACTTGTCTTCGTGATGCTAAAAATGCAGAAGCATCGAATCTATGACGCCATCTGGCCCATGATTGACCAGGGTGCAATGCAAAAAACTGTGAGAAAATCAACCAGTATACTTCGAACTTCGAAATACTTCGGATGGTTGAACCCGGTAGGAGTTTGCCGCCACAGCCCCGTTGAAAATTGCAATGAAAATTGCCAAGTGTCCAGCCGCCAAACTCCTGACAGGAAACGTGGCCATGGGAGGGTTAAATAGCCTTCACCAACATGTGTCACAGCAGCCATCTAAGTATATGGGTCAAATGTTAAGACCTGCTGAATCACAAGTCTGGGTCATTTTCGATACAGCAGCAAATCAGACCATGATACTTAAATCATTCAGAATCCTTTTATCTTATTGGATTGGTATAAAAATAAAACCTAAGGCCAATCTTAAGCAAATCAAAAATAATCAAAACAAAATAAAACAAAGACATATCGAATTAAGGCACCTCATGACGCCCACGACACCATCAGCCGTCCTCGAGCGCTTGCACCGGCGAGTCCGGCCGCAGCGCCGTGGGCGGCAGCGGCGGCATCAGCGGCCCCAGCGTCTTCCGGCGCGCTGCTGGCGAGGCCTGAGACAGGCCGACCCAAAAAACTAGATAGGTATGTCTATCATACTTATTTATGTATATTTAGCACATGAATGTGTGTATATATATATACGTACATATATATTATCATATATTATCATATATCATATTTAAATATCTATTATAGTATAAATATGATTAAATATATATATATATGCACACACACACACAATTGATTCACCAGCATCCAATTCACAGACATCTGTGTAGTTTGATGTACAGTACTTTGGAAGGGGAACCAATTGTTGAAAGATGTTGAAAGTATGTGGTATGCCTCATGGTTGCACAACGCCACTTGGAGTCGATTTCCAAGGCTTGAAGGCATACACATGTGCTCTGAAAGGCTGTCGGCTGAATCTATGTTCAAGAACGACAGAACGACAGCTAGTTGGGACTTTTGGTTTCAAGAGTTGAAAACCTGTCAAAACCCATCTCAAAGCCAAGGCCCAGCATGTTTGGTTTTTTGGTGTCACGCGGAAATATATTCCGGTCATACTCTGAAGGCCCATGCGGTACTTGCTTTCTGACTGTTTACCCGTTGTAGACAGGTTCGCCTTGACCGCATCTGCAGGCGCAGGCTCCGCAGGAGAAGGAGCAGCTTGAGGTCTAGCAATGAGATAGAAGGGAAAAAACGCTGTATGCAAACAATAAACGGTCATTGAACGGCAAAACAGCTTTCAGTCATCTAAATCTAAACAAAAGAATGCTTGTAGCAAAGGAGCAATGTTGCAGAACCTACAAACCAGGAGCAAAGCACCGCAACCCATGAACAACTCAAGAGATGTGACTGCTACATGGCATTGACTGCAAGAGACAGTCAATAATTAATTGCGCAGATGTTCACAGTGAGAAAGTTCTTCTGCTAAAACGATCTGGGCCTGATCTCTGGTGCTGGCTGGGGTTGCATTGGTGCCATGGGTGCAGGTGCCATCAAGCCACCAGGATGGGCCATACCATAACCTCTGGAAAATGCAAAGCCATTGGCCATGTAATTGGGATAGGAAATGATGAATGGATCATATTGATAAAATGGACGTAGGGGTATGGGATACGGGATACCAAGTAAAAAAAGTGGGATGAAGCCTGATGAAGTTATCATCTGCCAGAACAGGTGCTCAAGTGTGAAGCCGCACCGCCTTTGCACGGGCCAGGGTGTGGTCCTTGTGGTCCACCGCCTTTGCACATGCCAGGGTGTTGTGCTTGGGGTCCTGGTTGTCCCGGTGGTCCTGGCGCCAAAGTTGTGAAACGTGCAACGAGGTCTGAGGATACTGAAAGAGGTCCGTTGACCGAGAAAATGATGTTTAATTACATGGCCCAAAAGCAATCAAATGGCAAAGCATTCAGCATCCACTTGCCAGTCCTTTTCCCGTGCCTTTGGGTAAAGCGCCTTTGTGCATTGGAAAGCCCTTCCCGGGCATCCCCTTTGCTGGGAAGCCTTTACCTGGGCGACAAGGAGCCGGCGGGAAAACAATGTCTCGAGAGTCTCTGCGTTGGCGGAAAGTACTTAGAGAATGAAGGGACACAGCCATGCAACTCTGTCAACTCAGTGAACTTTTTAAAATTTGAAATCTTGAGGACAGCCACAAGAACCAAACCTCTCTGTTCATGATGGAGACTACACGGGCTGCAAGTGAGGCACCTTTGAAGTCATCCGGCCCCTGCAAGATGTCCACCCAGTCAGGAAAAAAAGGTTGCCTGTAATATCTGTAATGTCACCCAGCGCCCAACAGGATCCAGGTCTTCAGAGAACCCAAGAGAACCGAAACGAGAACCCAAGTCTGAGGTCATTTCGATTCGTTTCGGCTACCGAACCCTGCATCCTGATGCTGGCCTTTCCCGGGAAGCCCTTGGCACCCTTGGCACCCTTGGAGGTCATGCCTGCCGAGATAGAACATGATAGAACCACAGCAAGAACCACGGCACGCCCACATAACTCACATAACATCATAGGAATAATATAGGAATCATAACAAGCGTGTAACCCTATAGGAATCATAACCCTTGGTTGAATCATTCAAACCGGACTTTAGGGAAAGCAGGTGTGCAACCTGGTCGAAACACCTTGGCGTCCAGTCGCTCGTGTGCATTTCACTGACGTGTGACTAGTGTTTGTCCAAACACTCCATATCGCCGAGCTGTTTCATAATGTCATTATGGATTATTATAGTATAAATATATATATATACATATTGTAGTTATGTATTCTATCATCTGCAAGCGCCCAAGATGGAAACCACCACGTCCAGACCAGGGGCCATCTCAGTCCGCACCTACTGAAGGCACTACATGAATCGCTCCTGTGATAAATCAATTCAAATCAGAAAGAACTCGCCCAACTAGAGGGACATGCTTCATGTATCATTCAAACATGCATGTGTCTACACAAGAAAGGTCTTACTTCGAGGCCATATTATCATGGGTTTTTCCACTGGTGCGCTTGACAAACAAACCTGAGTGGCTGCTGTTGGCTGCTTGCTCGCTTCTGGTTCGAGCTGACGAATCACCGGCAAAGAAACACGCTGATCAGGACGATACGTAGCGATTCACGGAAGGATCAACTTGTTTTCTTGACATTTCGGCATTTTTCTACGCATTTGCAATTTCATGACTCCCCCAAAAAGAAAAACTAGGAGAACCTGCTGAAATGTTGCAAATGCAAACAACAAGTGAACAATCAGAGGGGCTGTCCAACGCTGACCTTAATCTATTCATGATGCTTCAAGGAAGACGAAATCACAGAATGTCGCTGCAAGGCTGCAAAAGCTTGATTTTCTCTGCGGCAGCATCCTGGTTGGCAAAAAACACAAGGTGCCCAATATAGGCTGGCTTGCGCATTTTGAAAATGGACTTTAAACATGGAACCCAAACATGAAAAGACTGAAATCGGTGATCTGCCATAGAAAATAATGGGTCCAGTCGTGAAATCAAGCCACAAGTGAGATTCAGCCAGTGTGACGTACTTCCTTTATGTTGCTGAGATCGCAATGTCCGTAAGCATTGAAGGATCATTTCGGGAGGTAATTTTTCGGATGTGGCAGGCATATGACGTCATGTTTCACATGCGCCGCCTGCAAAATTGCCAATTCCAGATGTCAGCCTTGCATAGCTCTGCTACATCTTTTCCCTGAAGAACTGAACATGTCGAAGGTGTCAGACACAGCAGCTCAGCAACTTGCTTGTAATTGAAATCGGAAGATTTTCCCAATCTTTTGTGGCAAACCAGCCTTCATGGCTGGTGCTACTCGCTATCCAAACTCGATTTGCACGAAAGGGATCTGCCTGTTGAGAAGAATCATGTTGCAAGGATCTCTCTGTCGTGTTTCCTACAAGCACCCCTGTAATAATAAAACGATATAAAACTTCGAGTGATGCTACAAAGTATTAGAAAGTTACCCTTAAAAAGCTGTCAGGTCTCAACACCTTCCTAAAGCCATGCACAACATCATTTCAAAGTCCATATCGAAAATGTATCAATTAGCTTTGTGTTTGTGTCTGTCACCAGGTGGTCAAGTGTCTCGGACTCTCGCGATGACAAGCGGCACCAAACATGTGGATTGCATTTAGTTTTGAGCACCCAAGTCACACTAAGACGTCAGCAGCAGTGGGGGATTTTGCCTCTATGGATATTCAACTATTATTCACACTTCACGAAGCTCTGAGAGCATTCCTTCAACTGGAGCTGTGTGGATAAATGAATGACGCGCATTCACCAACAAAAGGGAGGCTGCTCCAAACCCTACGGAGTTCCTACACGAATAAGTATGAGTCTGCCATCGACCTCTTGCACCAGGTAGAATGACCTAAACCTCCTATTACAGAGTTCCAAGACACTCAGCTGTCAACTTCTCGCTGCAAAACGAGCAATGCGGGAAGTGCGAGCGAGCTCACAACCCAAGATGTGCTTCCTGGGATTGAACTAGTTTTCACGGGTTCAACCGAAAGAGGGGCCACAGAGCACGAAGTATCCAGCGAGAAGGAAAAGTCCACAAAAATCAGGGCGCTGCGAAGGACCCAATCAAAACGAATGATTCATTGAAACATCCGACATGAAGCTGCATCGCTGCATCTGTGACTCCCAGCCTCCTTATAGAGGTGGCATCCTGAAGCTTTGAAAAGTGATCACAGCTACGGTGAGGGCTACAACGACATGAACGATGAAGAGCTGAGAGAGTAAATGACCTGCAATATCCTGCAATGCCATTTTACTTATCACAGTTCACACAATCATACATACACATTGCGGTGTGCAGACGGGACAGTAGAAAACTAGTTTCATTCAATCGGATGCGAATTCCCTATTGCCCAAGAAACGTCAGCTTAAGACTTTTTGATTAGGTCCCACAGTCATTTATCTTCATGTCCAGAACAAAACCAAAATCATCTCAAGAGTCAATATCATTCAAACATCGGTCTTGAACAACTGATTGATGATAAATTTGATGCATGTCCATAGTATATGTTGCAAAGAACGCATGCTGCATGGATTTCTTTTTGACCACCAGTCAAGAGGAGGGGTTGAAATCCTTCAGGCCCATAACCCAGACACTGCGGCATGAGGTTGCGCACTTCATGAAGAATCCGGTGGATCTAAACTGCTTCAATTCAGGGCTGTACCTGGGAGCAACAACTAAACGAACATAATCGAACATATACATTGTCATCCCAGCTTGGCTTCTAGATGAAATAAACTCCCTTGAGCGTGTCATGTTTTTTTTTCCCCGGTCCTTGTCCACAAAAGCCCACCGCACAAACAAAAAGGTGAATTTGGTGCCTTTCTTCTTTGCTTTATGCACTGGCCTCGTGCAGAAGCATCTAGAACATTCTTGAAGTACGCTCACTGTGCAGGCCCGTTTCTTAAGGCGCACGTCAGTGGACCGGTGCCCAGTGGCACTTTGAAAGGTTGTACAGCCTTGAAATCTGGCAAGGACCTGCCACACGATGGAAGCCCCACCCTGTGGAAGAAGTGGGTTTGATGCTGTGGAACATCAAAATCATGAGGGCACCTGTTTTGGAATGCAATTTTTTTGTCCCAAGCCAAATTGTTCGACAAAATGAGTTTGCTGAGCTTTCCATGACACAACATGTAATTGGTCT
>CAMXCT020005520.1:0-14998 GCA_947184155.2 Cladocopium goreaui
ATCTATCTATCTATCTATCTATCCATCTATCCATCTATCCATCTATCCATCTATCCATCTATCCATCTATCCATCTATCCATCTATCCATCTATCCATCTATCCATCTATCCATCTATCCATCTATCGATCTATCGATCTATCGATCTATCGATCTATCGATCTATCTATCTATCTATCTATCTATCTATCTGTGTTGCATATTATTCCAGACTAGAATGCCCATAGTTATACCAGTTGAGAATTTGGTAAGCCCAATGCCATAAATCTACCATTTGGATGATTCGAATCCCACTTATGTTGATATCAGGGATGGTTTATGGCAGAAACGGTTTATCACGTCAAGCCCTGGCCCAATTTGCCTTCTGATGTGCTTTGTGTTGTTTGAAGCGGTGTGACCGCTCTAAGCGGTTTGTCCGCTCGAGTTAGCATATGCATGGATATATGTGTATATACAATAAATATGTATATGTATATGTAAATATATGCAGTCATTTGAGCATATATATATATAGTCATACATATTTGTTTGTGTTTATGGTTAAAACGTATATATGTGTGCATATGCGTATATCTATATCTCTGTCTCTCTCTCTCTATATATATATATTGATAGTGACAGTTCTTCTCCTTGCTTCAGGATGCAAGAATTTGGAGATCAGCAGACGTCTTCCTGCAGGTTTTCCGAAATCTCAAGTCTGCCTGTGATCTGTGGCTTGCCAATATGGCTTGCAGACGCTAATATAGGAGGGCAACAACCAGGAGCTGTGGACTGACCTGCCGCCTCCAACAACTTCGTCACAGCAGACTGGGCGAAGCTCTCTACTTGGGAGATGGTACCCTCTGGTAGTTTAACATAGCTATTGAAAATGACCCAGTCGAAATAGTGGATTTTCCCAGCTATAAAATGGTGATATTTTCCATAGCTTATGTAAACGTTTACCAGAGGGTATGACGAATGTCAAGTTCTGTTTTGACCCTTCACACAAGGTTGTTCATCCAGAGCTACGCTTGGCTACAAGGTGAGGTTCCCCTAAGTTTGACATATCCAACTTGCTTAGGTATGTTGGATATTAACAGCAACTAAGTCATAGAATTCCGCATATATATATAATGGCATTAGATACTGTATAAGAAGTTAATAACATTTAATAACTCATTTATTAAGAAGTTAATGTCATTTATTTAATAACTAGCATTATATATACAGTAACTATATAGTCCTGTGGTAAACCCGAAAAAATGGGTGACAAGCCATTTTTTCATACACCCAATAAACCACATATATATATAAATCCATATAAATCCAGATACTTCCATATACATCCATATATATAATATAATAAACCTAAGTTTAAGCACCGTTTAAGCACCCAATTTGTCGCCCTTAACCAAGGCCACCACCACGACCACCACGATGGGTTTGGGCTTGGTGGCCACGGCGCCCGTCCTGACGTTGGGACCTCAAAGCGAGGACCGGACTCCGCGGTGCCATGGTTTTCATGGCAAATCCCAAGCTATAAATGGATGATTTATACAGGGGTAGCCCTATTTTAGGACACCTCCATATATATATATATGTGTATATATGTATATACATATATATATATATATACATATTTATATATATATATACATACATATTTATTTATATATATATGTATATATATATGTATATATGTATATATATATGTATATGTGTATATATATATATGTATATGTGTATGTATATATATATATTTAGAGCTATGTCATGGATTCATGGATATCTAGATGGGATTTAACCATCAACAACAGGGAGATTTTTTGAGAGCGTCAATTCATCAGGGTTTCTTAAGCATCAATAGGGGGACTTAAGCAGCAACAATAGATGAAACGATTTTCTATAGAAAAAACATGGTGATATGATAAATGACATGGTAACTATAGTAACTATGGTATATAACTATAGTCTATAGTAGATATTATAAACCTAGGTCAATCTTAGATGGCTAGTTTAACTAATCCAAAATAGTCGTTTGTAAAGGGAATATCTACGTTCACTCACCAGCTAAGAATGACATGGTGATTTCACCATTCAAGACATGTGGATTTAGAAAATGTGGATTTGAGAAACCCAAAATAGGGATGTAATGATATAACCATATCTCAAGCGAGTTAGCTAGTTCCATCCTTTGATGTATCTCGCAGGTATACTTCAGGTATGTGCGAGGCTATTTCTCTTTTTTGCTGTTGGTTGAATTGCCTTCCGTTACTGGCACAAGGCTGTGAAAATGACAATGACTTGAATGGGACACTAGACGAAAAAATGGATAGACTGAGATATAAGGCCAAAAAAATGGGTGGGTATTCCAAAGCACGTAGACCTTACATTAGACCTTACACACATTTTCCACATGGTAGGTACCTTACATTTTACATACATCTTTGATGTGTTTGCAGCTTCGTCCCTGTCATGCATCAGCTATATGCTCGCCTCTGAACGCTCAACTGGAAAATGGCCAATTTAGTTCGATGATTTTCTCATCTATAAACCTCCATTTATAAAATGGGAATTTCCCTTGGTCGCCACATTTGAGGACGCCTGCGGGTAACCCTAATTGATGGTTACATATCCCACTATATTCCCTTTCTATTCCCATTACAGTATGTTAACATTCTATTCCCACTATATTCCCTTTATATACCCATTACAGTATATAGCTATTATATACCCAATAAATTCCATATTCCGCTTTGCTCCTGGAGAGGACTGTGACCATTGGGCCTTCCGCGCTTATGCGACTCCCAATGTCACTGCCGTCGACCGTCTCTCTGGAAATGCGGGCGACGCTTGGCGACGCGCGAAGTTTTTCTCCCACGGATCAGAAATCTGGATAAATTCTAACGAGTTATATGGGAACATATTGGAAAATATTCTATAAATGAGTGCATCATGTGGATATAGTGGAATATACCCTCTGGTAAACTAACATAGCTATTGAAAATTGCCATTTATAGTTGAATTGCCCATAAACAATGGTGATTTTCCATAGTTTTTTGTATGTTTACCGGAGGGTATCTGGATAAAAAAAATGTAACGACCTCACATCACGACCTGATGGTAATCAAGTATGGCTAAGCTGGGAAATCCGAAATCATCTGTACATGGTGGATTTTCCGTTGAACACTAGATTTATGGTAGATATTAATAAAACTCAGTCATGGGGTTTATAAAAAACCAACTTATAGCTACTGGGGCGCCCCCTTGAAAGATCATATTTGGTGGGGAAAGGATATGTATATGTATATAGATTTATTTATTTATCGATTGCTAGCTTAAACGTAAGCATACTATCATGAACATATCGTAGCATATCCTAACAAACTGAGATGCTCTGCCCTTGGGGAAATGCGGGACATGAACATAGATACGGAAAACAGCAACAGTTTCTCACTGGGCAACTGAAGTTCATCAAGGAGTTGAGTTCAACCCGAAGAGAGTTGTGAACCAAGATGTCAAGTTCCGATCCGTAGTTCCAGTTGACAAGAAAACATGTCTTCTAGATCTTCTCTTCAGAAGCTACATCAAGCATCTCGATCTAGAGAAGGCTTCAGTTGAAGACACAACTGGTACCATCTGGCAATCAGCTCCATGGTTTGCTGGAACATCCCCCAGCAAAAGTTCGACGATTTTCCCACCAGTTGGGATAGCTATTTAGTTGGTGGATTTCCCGCCCTTGGGGTAATTTCTACGCGAATCTGAAGCATCTCTTACTTTGGGGATCACCAACCAGGTATCCGTTGGTTATACTTTAAATTTCAATAAATAAATCATTTGGTAGATTATATTCCCACTAATGTCAACCCTGGATTCATAAACCCCGTTTACGGCTGTGAACAATTGGGAGGGTACCATAAAAAAGTATCAGAGAATGACTATTGAAGGAGTACCCCCCAAGCAAAATAAACCATGAGTTATTAATCCGGGGTTGACATTATATACTGGTTAGTGGTTTCAAACATTTTTTAGTTTCCATTTCATATATTGGAAAATCCTTCCCATTGACTTTCATATTTTTCAGAGGGGTAGGTCAACCACCAACAGGCATAACTATATTCCCATGAAATCCTGGCAGGTTTTTAGTCGGGCCTTCCCGACTAATCCGGGGGTGGTTGAATCCTCATGATAGGTTTGTCTGAAAAAAATAGGTATACGGTATACCCCTTTTTTCCAATGGATTATAATCATTCCGTATTATTCCCAATGGCCATTTGGACTGTAGACCCCATCAGACAAACCCCAAAATCTCAGCTATATATATATATTATTTACAATCTATATATATATATATACACACACACATATATATATAATATTTCTTCCCATTTCAGTGGCCATTTGGAGGCTACAACATGCTACACCCCATTTTCAGACAAACCATGACAAACCCATATCATACTATTATTGGTGACATCCCTATCGCAGTGCCATTAAAATTGAATCCATGATATCCTCATGATAAAGTCATGTGGAGAGTACAAACTAAATTCAACATCCCAGTCAAGATCAACTGATTTTCTCTCTCAGCCTCTCAAACAAATGGGCACGATTAACCCACGGAGAGCCCCACGAAGCAGTTAAGACTGGGTGATCCTGCAAGTGACCAAATCTTCGAAGTGGTTGAACCGGTGCTTTCCGCCGCATGGTAGAAAAATTGGGGTGGTTCACCACCCCAATGAGTAAGTGGATTATAACATATACATAAACATGTTACAACATGTTACAACCCCAATGATATCTGGACAAATCCTACATACTCTACAATACTCTACATACGGAACTGGGTTGCACTACATAACCTTAACTTACATTCAGGATGAGCCACAAAGTATAGCTCCAATTTATTGGAGCGGACATTTTACTGGTTGGTGGTTTGGAACATGGCTTTTATGGCTTTTATGAATTTCCATATATTGGGAATTTCATAATCCCAACTGACGAACTCATATCTTTCAGAGGGGTAGGTATACCACCAACCAGTTTAGGATGGTTAGATACAAAAAGTGTAACTCCTTTTCTCTGGTTAAAGATGATGAACCAGGCCAATTCTCATTGTATCTCTATGAAAAGTAATGACCTCACGTCGTGACGTCAATGGAACGATGCTGAATGTAAGGGATGTTTTTTCCCCAAATGGCTGTTTAATGACAGCTATTTTCAGGTTGATGAATTTTGTAATTCAGCTATAGATTAAATCCCATATGATGATTTTGATGTTGGTAAAATTCCGAGTAACTGAGAACATTCCCATTGTTGGTTAAATCCAATGACGTCCCCGGATAAATTCGCGAAAATCGCATATCTTTGAAGCTTCAAAACTTCGGGATACAGCTCCTTGGTGTCTTCAGGATGTCGTCACCATTGAAGTGAACATGCCTGCGGACTTTGCGGATGCTGTTAGTCGGGGGCCCAGGGGATTGCCGATGCCCTACATCTTTTCGGAACGATACCCTCTGGTAAACTAACATAACTATTGAAAATCATCACTTTTAGTAGGTAAATCACCTATTTCACTGGGCCATGGCTTCCAGAGCTATGTAACAAATTACCAGGGCGTACCCATATCTTGACAAAGACAAGAACATACTTGATCAATATGGAAGATCATCCATGAAAGGCACGGATGCCTTTTTGGGAGGCTTTTCCAGTCCAGGTTGGACTACCCGTGGAGTATATAAGCGTGCTGTTGATGGTAGGTTGAGACAAATTCTGTAAGCAGTGGTCAATTTTTGCATCCTTTGCTTGATGCTTTCTAAAGTTTCTACATGTTTTTACGAGGTGGTTGGAGATTGTCATGACCTCTTTCGAGAAACCGTATGAACGTACTAGCCATGTACTGTACTTCTGGGAATTCGTATACATATACGTATATATAATACACAATTCTACATACAGGTAATACACAGTATTACTGCTATTCCGTTTTAAATGTCTGTCTATATCTGGCTTGTGCTTTCACATTTTTTTTCTGCGTTTTATCTTCGGAATGATGATACTATACCCAACTTTTTTTTATTTTTTTTCTTGGGTGGCTCACAGGACCACAGGGTGTCATCGCTTTTTTTAACTCATGGAGAGTTGATACTCTCCACGATGATCATTCAAAAAACCTCGCGGAAAGAAGTTTGGTACTTCTCCTTGTCAGCAAAAACTACCCGGAAATGGAGTCTATAGAAACTTTTTTTTTTCTGGCAATTTCATCATTGTCGGAGAATTAGATTTTTGTTTTGTTTTTCCTCCTGAATTCGAGGAACAACCGTCGGTTTTCATGAGTTTTGTTGGAGTACACGACCCAGAAACATGGTACGACATTTCCACGGGGATCCCTAGGGGACACATTTTTTCGGCTATTTCCGGATAGGGAAAACTTCATGTTACCCTTTTTTTTGGATTGCATGTTCTTGGGCAAAAATCACATATTTCTATCAAGTTTTTAGACATATGATGTGACTAATTACTAGAGATATCTCAGAGGCTGAAGTGATGAGTTCTTCTCCACTTGAGCCAATAGGTATTCCCAATATGGGGTAGCTCACAACTGCACTTGAACCTGTTGGGTATTATATTCCTAGGTCAATCGTAGATGGTAGAAACTAATCCAAAATAGTCTTTTTGGTATGGGATTATCTACTAACTAACCAGCTAAGAATCTTTCATTTTTTGCAGGGTATCTAAGATTGGCACCGGTGGGTATTGTGTTCAAATGTTGCTCTCCCTAACATCAATATGTGATGATCAAATGTCACACCCAGAATGACACGATAACTTGATAACAGAAAACTGTAGCTATGTGAATAACTAGATAATCAGATGACGCTATGAATACTACAATGTGGGGCACCCGTTTGATAGCTAAGTTGGTTTATAAACTCCAATAACCATGGTTTATGATACTTATAACATCTTATAACTATAGTATTCATGGGGTTTCCCCATCCCGTAGGCCATCCAAATTTCATCCACCAATACTGGGATATTTTCCAAGTTTTGTGAACATTTGAGGCATTGAACAGCCCAAAAAGCTGTTTCACTAGTTGAAACTAGTTGATATGACATGAAGGATGATGAAAGATGGATATATCATGATCAATCCGAATTGCGGAAATTTCTGATGCTTAAAGTGCTCCATTTCCATTCAACCAGTGCATTATTTGGGGAAGCAACACTCGTTAGCCTCTGGTGTCATCCATAGCGGGCCGGGACATTCCCGGAAATGCAGGTTTCGGGCCGAGAATATCATCAGTGGGGAAGAAATTCCAGCCATGAAAAACATGGAGGTGAAATGATGGCATCATGTTGCATCCCATCCCATGAAATCACCATGAAATCAATGCAGGTTTATCACCACAGGTTTATCCCATGGAAAACCGCTATGAAATCCCCAGAAATGCCCATTGTTTTTTGATCTAATTTACTGGCCTGCAGGCATTGACAATGTCACGGTGACCATGGGCGACTTCGTGCCTCAGAACATAAAGAGTGGGGCCAGGTAACTAGGGCAATCTGAAAGATGGGTAGTTTCTTAACCATCAACAGATCTATGGGGGGTTCTTAACCATCAACAATAGGGATTTCTTTCTGGGATTTACAGACGTATGAGATGTCGACAGGTCAATCTGAAAGATGGCTAGTTCAACTAATCCATTAAATACAGTCTTTTGGTATTGCATTCTCTACGTTCACTCACCAGCTGGCCATGGCGTGAATCCCGACTGGGATTCAACGGGATTCGCCAATATATCCCAGTGATTCACGTGGGATAAGTAGGCTTAAGCCACCATTCTTCTGGGGTGAACTAGCCTACGATTTCTGGGATGAAGCACCAAGAGTTTTAATAACCAACGTGTTTATACGTGTTTATACGTGTTGAAAAATGGGTTTGTTTAAATGAGCCATATTTTGTGGGGATATTCCCAGTTATAAATCGATTATACGCCCATTAACTAGTTCGATATATCACCTATAAACCCTAGATTTTGGACTTGTAAACTAATTTTGCTAACTAATCCATATATATATATATATAAATCACAATTTTTCTTGGTTAAACCACAATTTTTCTTGGTTAAGTCACATTTTTTCTTGGTTAAACCACCAGTTTTCTTGGTTAAACCAGGTTAAATCATGTTAAGTTGAATCATTTTCCGCTTTGGGGCACCACCTGCCGTCACAAAGGTGACGTAAAACACTGACGGCGGCCGCATTTTTTTGGGAGATCATCCTTTTGTTGGAACGAACGTGGTCAAGTTCCAAGGTGTGTTTGAGTGGTATTCTATATATGGGGATTATCATGGATTGTAGGGGTTATATATGGATTAGTGCTATATAAACCATATTCTGGTTATATATTATTTAATCGATATATATGTGGGTATATATTTGTGGATTATAAACCATATTCTAATATACCACACTTATTCTCACTGGTGCGTTTTACGCAGGGAATTTGAGGGAATGATCCATAATCATTAGTAAATTTAGTAATAATAATTCCAGCAACCCCCAGCAACCCATCCATTCCCTACGTAAAACGCACCAGTAAGTATATGGACATATGGAAAATCTATAGGACATGATGAGAATCTATGGGAAATCTATGGTAAAATGATGGGAAATCTATAAATTTGCACTGCGTCATATTCCATATGGGTAAATTACAACGACCTCACTCTTCTCCCTCAGCCTTGAATCATGGTTAATAAGAGAAATAATCCCCTTTTATGGCCGCAAGATTTCGGGTTAGTGAAATATTATAACAATTTACTGCAAGTAGTTTGTTTTCTCTTGTTTTTTTTTTTCCCCTGCAAAAAGAGGGGACATGATGTGGATATGACTGGATATGACTGGATATCAATCATAGGATGGTTCCAATGGGTATATCATGGGTATACAATGGGATAGGTTTCCTGTTATAAAAACATACTTAATTTTCCTAGGACCCTAGGGATGCTCGAATCTAGCCGTTTTTTTTTTTTTTCGGGATTGTTATATACAAACCCTGTTCTTAGGATTTCTGCATGGATGGATGGCCATAAACCATATACCATCTTTTGACCAGGACCAAGACACATTTGCTCACAGCATGGCTGACTTTTTCTTCGAGCTTCAATAGGTGCCATTTTTCGATTGTTTCCCAGTGTTGCCATCATCATCATGGCCATTGGTTTTGCAGTTCTTTGGTGTGCGCAGCTCCACTTGATAAGGGCGTCGCTGTTTGTCGCCCTAAATATGATAGTTATCCCAACTATTCTCAACTTAAGCTTATGGTGGTTGAAACACCAGGACTACACACCATGTTGGATGGTTGAATCATCTTAAACCCTAGTTTTTAATAGTTAAATCCACATGTTTCTGGCTTACACCCACAAAAACAACATCAACTGCAGGACCAAGTACTGTAGTATGCTTAGCTCACTTGGGAAACCGCTGGCTTTGGGGCATGTGTCTGAAAATGGGGGATATCCCCAAATAATATCAAATAATCATTTTCAATGTGACAATGATGATACAAACTACTGCATTTTGAGGTACGCGACGTGTGCTTGGTCAACTCAACCGTGGAGCACATTACTTAGAAGCGTCAACCCTGCTGACGTTGCCACTTCGATGCGATGATCCACTGGATCGATATATCCGACATTCTTCTCGTTAGGCTGCGGTGACGGTTACAGGCTTGCCTACAAGGTGGTGCTATAAATTGGTTTCTAAACCATAGTAACTATAGATATATCTACCATAAACCCTAGTTATTGGAGTTATATACCAACTTAGCTAACTATGGGGCACCACCTTGTATCATAAATTCTTGATCAAGCCATGTCCCATGCCTTTTTGCTGTTTATTTCCACGATTTTTCCTATCGAACTTCGGGCCCTTTCCCATGCCCAGGGACTCCAAGCAAGTGGTGTGTCAGTAAAAAAAGCCATCGGGGGTGGGACCAGGAAATGCTTTTATTAGCCGGTAATCCAGGAATATTCGAAGGATATAGATATCCCCTGTATCAGTGCGCTATTTGATTCATACGGTATTGAAATCCACTAGATACACAGGCAAAACTGCGCAGAAAAGGCTCCAGATGGCGTTCGGATTTTCCAAGTGATGTTTGTTGGTTGCGCGCCCCTCTAGCTCGAGATATATCATCCTCCAGAAACCTCAAATTTGTTCGCTTATTATGTTATGTCTACAAACTTAGCTAATCATGGGGCCCCTTCTTGTGGGGTTTAGCCCCGCTAACGAGCTAAATATCAACTGTGACCAGCCTCCGCTTGGAGGAAGATAGTCATTTTGGGATTCCAGTAGGTTGAACTTGGAAGGCGTACCTCGGAAAAACAAAGTGTGGATCAAGCAACAGGAATTTGACAGGAATGAAATGCGAACAAGTCCGGGAATCAATGAACTAACATGGGCATGCGGGCCGGGTGACATGGCTTTTGGTGTTGTGTTGCGTCGCAATTCGAATACCCAAAATTGCATTGATCAACCAAAAATCATACTATTTGATTTTCCGGCTTTCTGGAAAGAAATCAGGAGTTATGCTATCCAATTCCTTACAAACATGCGCAGCAAAGGAACTACCAAAAGCTTCTCCACCACATGATCCACATGGTCTGTTTGGTTTGTCTAATTTATCCCTCAAATTCGAAAGCCCCAAATTGGATGAGTCCTTACCCAGCATGACGCTTCATGTGGTTATCTTGACTATGGTGCCTTTTTAACGTTTGTTTGCATCTTGTGGGGTGAAACTCTGTTCTAATATTAAGTTTCATCCTGGCGTGGCAACACCAGCCTGATTTTACATGCTGGTTGTGTCGTCACAAAAATGGCTTCCTCTCTGCTAATTTGACATGGCGCTTGGGAACCCAACCTGTCAATGGAACAAATTAAGGACCGGATAACCCCACAAGCCAACTTCTTCCAATAATCAGAAAAAGTGGTTGAAGCGGCACGGACTAAGGACAAAGGAGATGGTGGAGGGCCAATCATTTTAAAAGTTGTATGTGAAGAGTTGTGTGTGTGACAAAGTTGTGTGTGAAAGAGCTGTGTGTGAAAGGTTGTGAGTGAAAGAGTTGTGTGCGAAGAGATTGTGAGTGAAAGAGTTGTGTGTGTAAGATTGTCTGTGACAAAGTTGTGTGTGAAAGAGTTGTGTATGACAAAGTTGTTTGTGACAAAGCCGTGTGTGAAAGTTTGTGTGTGTGAGACAAAGTTGTGTGTGAGAGAGATGTGTGTGAAAGAGTTGTGTGTGACAAAGTTGTGTGTGACAAAGTTGTCTGTGACAAAGTTGTGTGTGAGAGAGTTGTGTGTGACAAAGTTGTGTGTGACAAAGTTGTGTGTGACAAAGATGTGTGTGAGAGAGAAGTTGCATGTGAGAGAGATGTGTGTGAAAGATTGTGTGTGACAAAGTTGTGGGTGAGAGAGAAGTTGCATGTGAGAGAGATGTGTGTTAAAGATTGTGTGTGACAAAGTTGTGGGCGACAAAGTTGTGTGTGAGAGAGATGTGTGTGAACAAGTTGTGCGTGAAAGAGTTGCGTGTGACAAAAAATGTGTGTGACAAAGTTGTAGGTGACAAAGTTGTAGGTGACAAAGTTGTGTGTGACAAAGTTGTGTGTGACAAAGTTGTGTGTGACAAAGTTGTGGGTGACAAAGTTGTGTGTGAGAGAGGTGTGTGAAAAAGTTGTGTGCGAAAGAGTTGTGTTTGACAAAGTTGTGTGCGATATTGTGCGATAAAGTTGCATGAGAGAGAGAGATGTGAAAGATTGTGCGTGACAAAGTTGTGCGTGACAACGTCGTATTTGAGAGAGATGGACTCACTTGCAGCGTGGATGTCACCAAATGCCACGCTTGCCACGCCAAACGAAGGCCGATGTCGCCAGGTGCCACGCCTGACACGCAAAACGAAGGTGGATGTCGCCAAGTGCCACACTTGCCACGCAAAACGAAAGTTCATGTGAGCAAGTGCCACGCCTGCCACGCAAAGTGCCGCGGCGTGACGGGCGACTAACGGCGCCCAAGCGCGCCACCAGAGCCAGCCCAGTGCCACAAGTGCCACGCTTGCCACGCCAAACGAAGGTGGATGTCGCCAAGTGCTACGCCTGCCACGCAAAACGAAGGTGGATGTCGCCAAGCGCCACACCTGCCACGCAAAGCGCAAAAGTGCCGCGGCATCACGGGCGACCAACGGCGCCCAGGCGCGCCACCAGAGAAAGCCCAGTGCCACAAGTGCCACGCCTGCCACGCAAAACAGAAGGTCGATGTCGCCAAGTGCCACGCCTGCCACAAAGTGCCGCGGCGTCACTAAGCGACCGTCAACGGAAAAACAGATGTTGGATCATGATCTACAGCCATAAGATCTATACATGGGTGGCTTACCAATGCCAGATGAAACCAGGACCACTGGGCGTCCCCAATTCCGAAGGGAACCATCTTCCCTTCATTTCCCGTTGCTGTAATTCCCATCATCGTTAATGTAGTACTGTGGGGTGCTGTTCCACTCAGTTTGCGTGGGTCCTGGTCGTCAACATCATGCTGCTTATATTATATATCCAACTTATGGTTGCAACACTTTGATACTCATGAAAATGGAATAATTATTCCATTGATTTCCCCTTCAGTGATTGAACCAACTGAAACCCCCCATTTTCGATGCTGAAATCTCAATGTTTCTTGGGCACGTCCACAAACAAAACCCCAACTGCCTGCCTCAGTAATTTGCGACAGCGATGTTGAGCTTCATTGGCATTGCTTCGGTTATACTGACCTGCGATACAAAGGCTGTCCAAAGGAGGCTCCTTGAACGGAGGACCCCTATAATTATGCAAATTGTTTTCTTTCATGGGAAACCTATGGTTTCGGGGCACCACAGCATGCAGAATATCTTCAAAGGTTTAATATTTGCGGGAAAATGCACCTTATTGTTTCACATGTTTGATGCCTTCCTCAATTTCTTTCTCCTGGAACACGCTTGCTGAGCGCCCCGCTCGCCCCGCCTACGTAAAAATTAGGCCTGGTGCATTTGATATGTTGACGTTGCCGTTTAGATGCGATGAACACCCGTCGAAAAGTGAATGTTCCCCGCTGGGCTAGCGACTTTGCTTCCCGCTGGCAGGCGCTGTCAGCGGACGCCCCCCCAAGCAGATGGTTTCATGGAAAATGTTCGCCGATCTGCGTTTACTGCTGCGTATGTTTCGTTTCGGCTGTGCACTTTATATCCTCAACTCGAGGTGTGTCCTCACAATTTGACGGAGAAAGCAGGCACCTTGCTCAAGGCGGGAGTGATGGGGTGACCATCCAACATAGGAAGTTGTGTGAATTGCACGTCAGACTGGCCGTTGGAATATAGGAATGTTCTGGATGAATTATAAGGGGAAAATATAAGAACAATCTTTTGTAATGAGTGTATGTTGTATAGATGCCATTATTATGATCATTAAACAACATGATGTTTTTCCCAAAAGCATCTCCGATGCTTGGGTTCTCGTTTAGTTCCACTCGCCGCGGGGGAGCGAGACTGAGTGGTCGACGGAGATGTGTTGGATGGAAGGACGGAAGGAATGTTGGATGGAAGGAAGGAAGGAAAAGGAAGGAAAAGGAAGGAAAAGGAAGGAAAAGGAAGGAAAAGGAAGGAAAAGGAAGGAAAAGGAAGGAAAAGGAAGGAAGGAAAAGGAAGGAAGGAAAAGGAAGGAAGGAAAAGGAAGGAAGGGAAGGGAAGGAAGGGAAGGAAGGGAAGGAAGGGAAGGAAGAAGGAAAGGAAGGGAAGGAAGAAGGAAGGAAGGGAAAATAGCTTGGGGAAAGAAATAGCTTGGGGAAATAGCTTGGGGAAACTTCGCTGGGGGAGCGAGACCGGATGCTCGACGGGATGAAGCCGTGGAAATAGCTTGGGGAAACTGCGCTGGGAGGGAGCGAGACCGGATGCTCGACGGGATGAAGCCGTGGAAATAGCTTGGGGAAACTTCGCTGGGGGAGCTAGACCGGATGCTCGACGGGATGAAGCCATGGAAATAGCTTGGGGAAACTGCGCTGTGAGGGAGCGAGACCGGATGCTGGACGGGACAAAACCGTGGAAATAGCTGGGGGAAACTTCGCTGGGAGGGAGCGAGACCGGATGCTCGACGGGATGAAGCTGTGGAAATAGCTTGGGGAAACTGCGCTGGGAGGGAGCGAGACCGGATGCTCGACGGGATGAAGCCGTGGAAATAGCTTGGGGAAATAGCTTTGGGAAACTTCGCTGGGAGGGAGCGAGACCGGATGCTCGACGGGATGAAGCCATGGAAATCGCTTGGGGAAACTTCGCTGGGAGGGAGCGAGACCGGATGCTGGACGGGATGAAGCCGTGGAAATGTAGAAATTTCGCTGGGAGGGAGCGAGACCGGATGCTGGACGGGATGAAGCCGTGGAAATAGCTTGGGGAAACTTCGCTGGGAGGGAGCGAGACCGGATGCTCGACGGGATGAAGCCGTGGAAATAGCTTGGGGAAACTTCGCTGGGACGGAGCGAGACCGGATGCTGGACGGGATGAAGCCGTGGAAATAGCTTGGGGAAACTTCGCTGGGAAGGTGCGAGACCGGATGCTGGACGGGATGAAGACGTGGAAATAGCTTGGGGAAACTTCGCTGGGAGGGAGCGAGACCGGATGCTGGACGGGATGAAGCCGTGGAAATAGCTTGGGAAAACTTCGCTGGGAAGGAGCGAGACCGGATGCTGGACGGGATGAAGCCGTGGAAATAGCTTGGGGAAACTTCGCTGGGAGGGAGCGAGACCGGATGCTCGGCGGGATGAAGCCGTGGAAATAGCTTGGGGAAACTTCGCTGGGAGGGAACGAGACCGGATGCTGGACGGGATGAAGCCGTGGAAATAGCTTGGGGAAACTTCGCTGGGAGGGAGCGAGACCGGATGCTCGACGGGATGAAGCCGTGGAAATAGCTTGGGAAAACTGCGCGGGGAGGGAGCGAGACCGGATGCT
>CAMXCT020005521.1:0-14984 GCA_947184155.2 Cladocopium goreaui
CTGGCACCAGCTGGTCAGTCGAGCCTTACGGTTTATCCACCGAAGGAGAACCGTGGCACTGGCCTTCCGCAACTACTCTCGGCCCCGGGCCCAAGGCAAGTCCGCAAGGCCCAGTCTCGAGCGAAGGTCCGGTTTACCATGGATCCAACCGAAGAGGAACTCAATAACCTCAACACCTTGGAGAATGCAGCCGACTGGGCAGGCACGACAGGTGCGGTCCACGACCATCTCATGGGGAAGTTGGGCAAACCGTCCAAGCTGCGGGACCTGGTCTTCATTGCCCGTCCTGCGTGGGATACGGTGGTGGCCAGCCTCACGATCAAAGAGCCTCAAGCTGATGGTACAGAGGCCGAGCGAGACTTGACCCCTGTGGAATTTTCACGGGTCGAGATCTTTCGCCGGGTGGTATTCCTGAGGCTCAAGGTCAATCCAGATGGACCTGGTGGTGCAGGCCCTCCACAGCCGATTGTGGGAGCGGCCCCATTCCCAGGCACTGGAGGAGGACAAGGTCCATCATCTCCGACAAGAAAGCTTAAACTGAGTAGCATCGTAGATCCCACACTCGATGCAGAGATCCTGCAATTGGGCCAAGAAGAAATTGCAGAGATGTTCTCCAAGTACAAGTCCAAGTTCGGCGATGTCCCGTCAGCAGACGTGGAACCCAGCGCTGATCAAATATCAGCAATCAAACAGCTTCTTACCAGTGGAGCTCTGCCGTACATAGACATGTCAATCTTCGGGCCACACGCCATCCGGTCGCTGCGCAGGAGTGTGTTCTCCTCCTACACCCTGAATGCGGCGACTGGGGAGTGGTCGAAGAAAGAGAGCCCAGGTCCGGCTACTCTCCAACAATGGGAGAAGAGCTTCAAGACCTACAAGGTGGCTATGCTCTTGTTGGAGGCTGCAGATGCGGAGAGACTGGAGGGCTACCTAGAACATATAAAGGACCTCCATGCGCAGTTCGGACAGGAAGCATGGGGCATCATATACCGTGCAGATGTCAGGATGAGAAGTGAGTTCCAAGAGCGGATCCGCAGGGCCCTGGATGAGGACCCAAAGTATGGGTATACTAGGGCCTCTCCATGGAGCTCAGTCTTTGCGGCAACGGTCAGGGAGTCGGACTTTTGGTCCAAAGAAGTGGCGACGCCAGCCACGCTCCTTCTGGCCCGTAACAAACAGCTGGCACCTGAAGAGAGCAGCTCTCAAGAGGGTCGCCCACAGAAGCGCAAGTCTCGGCAGCCAGAAGGCACGCAGAAGAAGAAGGCCAAGCGCAAGTACACAGGTGAGGACAGATCACGCTGGGACGCAGAACAGTCAAGGTATTCCTTGAACCGAAAAGGGATCCAGATCTGCCAGAAGTACAACCGAGGCGCCTGCGGAAACGGGAAGCCGCAGTCACGATGTGAGAACAATCGTTCACATCAATGTGACAAGTGTCTAGGCCCCCACATGGCCAAAGACTGCAAGGGGCCCAACTGAAAGTTAGGGATCAAGCTGACTCCAAACAGAGAGGCCCAGCCGAAAGACACGCGGCCACCGCTGCCACGAAGGAAGAGGCCACATGAGGCCTTTCCAGTCAGGGACAGGAGGGATCGCCCAGTTTCCCCTTCCAGGTCCCCTGGAGGCACTCATCGGCCGGCGGTGAAGAGACCCAGGTTAGAAGCTGCCCCGAAAAGGGCGAGCCCAGAGAATGAAGCCGCTTCACACCACAAGAGGCCGAGGCAAGACAGAGACCGGAAGGCACCAAACCCAAGAGAGGAGGAAGAACCCGGAAGCTCAAGTGACTCCAGCTCATCGTCCACATCATCATCCACTACTGTACAAGCAGGGAGAGAGAAGATCCCATCAATGCCGCTGTACGTGGACTACAAGTATGGGGCCACCAACCTGGACCCGCAGCTGTGGGATGACAGGCCCAGGGCCCTCCTGCTCTTCTCAGGGCGCCCGAGGGATGGAGACCTTACCTCCTATCTTCATCACATGGGATGGATAGTGGTGGTGGTCGACAAGCAGGGGCCAACTGCGGCAGACCTTCTGGACACGGAAGTGTGTCGCAAGATCTTCGCGGATATCAGGGCTGGAGTCTTCGACGTAGTGGGCATGGCTACACCTTGCGAAACGGTGTCCCCACTGAGGGAGAATCCGCCGGGCCCGAGACCACTCAGGTCCCTACAACATCCGGATGGGCTGCCCCTCAAAAGCCTTTCCTCAGAGGAGAGAAAACAGCTCAAAGAGGCAAATCATCTCATCGAATTTTCCACACACGTGACGAGAGAAGTGAGGCGCATCAGAGCGGCCTACTGGATAGAAAATCCAGACCACAAGGAGAAGCTCGACATGTGGAAAACGAGCTGGTTCAAAGAGATGACTGGTCACGCGCTGGTGGAAAAGGCGTTGTTTGACCAATGCCAATTTGGAGCAGAAACAACGAAACCCACAAGGATTCAGACGGACTCCCTTCCCCTTGGACAGATCAAGGGGAGGAGGTGCAACCATCCTCCGAGGGAATGGACCAGACCAAACGGAGAGACCTACGTTTCACCACATGAGTCCTTGGTCCAGAGGTGGAGGACAGTCAGAGGAGAAAAGGAGCGAGCATCCAAAGCTCTGGGTGAGTACACGCCAGCCTTGAACAAGGCCTTGGCAGAGGCGATGGAGAAGGCGGACCTTCCCCGCGTGATGAAGCATCGCGAGGGGAGTCTCAGGAAGGCAGCGAAGTGAGGCGTGAGTGCCGGACCAACAGGACCAGTCTTAGAGGACCAAGCGATGAGACAGAGGGAGATTGAGAATGCCGAAGCCATTGGGGGGATGCGCAACCCGCTAAAGTCCATCAGGAGGATCCCAAAATCCGACATGGCTGGCAGGGCCGTTTTCAAGCTTCTCAAGCAAGCAACATCTCACCCCTCTGTCAAATCGCTAGTCGACCAAATTTTAACGGGCGGACAGGCAGCTCCGATTTCAGCTCAGCTTATTGACAAGCTTAGGCAACTGGTATGTTCGTTGTCCCCAGGAACCATTCAACCTAGTACTGCAAAAGCATGCACACCACTCCAACCTCAGATTTTTGACGCTTGGGGAAGAATAAGTGGGGACCCGGATTCCCCGGTGCTGGCGCAGTGGTTGAGGTCGGGCGCTCCCCTAGGCTTCACCGAACCCATTCCTCGTACGGGCATATTCCCCGTGGTTAAGGAGGTTGAATGGGAAGCTGAGGCAGCAGAACAATTACAAAGGGCATTCGAAAACTGGGATAACCATCCGTCTGCCGTCGAGTGGGAAGAAGATCTACACAAACTTATTGATGAGGCTGCATCTAAAGGTTTCTGTTCATTCTACCCCAACATGGCGGCTGCGGAAAGGGAAATCGGAATAAAACCCGTATTAAACAAACTGGGTCTGTTGGTCAAGGAGAAACAAACACCTGAGGGAGTGATTAGGAAGGCACGGATTATTTGGGACATGAGGGAGAGCGGCACAAACAAGCTATGCTCCCAAGGCGAAAGGGTGTTACTGCCGAGGGTCACCGACGCCATTGAGGACGCCTTGGAAATTTTCCGAAAAGGGGGGAAGCCAGCGTTTCTAGCAGTGGACATCCGCGATGCCTTCCACAACATTCCATCGGGTAAAGACAGAGCATTCACTTCAGCTGCATTCAGGGACAAAACTGGCACACTGAAAATTGTGGTTTATGATGTCCTGGTTTTCGGCTCAGTTTCATCTCCAACTTTGCGGGGCAGATATGCTGCATGGTTTGGAAGGTCCCTTGCCTCTATCAACCCTGACATCAGACTGCAAACGTATGTGGACGACCCGCTATTCACGTTTGACTGCACGGACCCCTATCACAAGGAAAGGGTGGGGATCTCCCTGCTCTGGTCACAAATAGCCGGGTACCCACTCAAACTGGAGAAGTCTGATTCAGGAACAGAGGTGAAGTGGATAGGAGCCGTTATAAAAGCAGATCATGATAACCACACCATATCTGTAACTATACCTGAAGACAAAGTTGCTGAGCTGAAATCAAAAGTCCAGACCTACCTGAGGAGGCCGGTCATTGGACGAAGACAGCTACAAAGTCTAGCAGGCGCGTTGTCCTTCGTGGCGGGATTGGTCCCTCTCATGAGACCTTTCTTGAACTCCCTGTGGGCTGCACTGGCAACGAATGACGGTCCGAAGCAGACCAGAAATGTTGTCCATGTGCGCCGCATTGGGATAGCCTTACAGTGGATAGACGCCTTGCTGGGAGAAAAGGCAGCTCCGTTCACCAGGGTAGTGAGGGCATTCAGACAAGAGACAAAATGCATTATTATTACGGACGCATCAACCAGAGGCTTGGGGGCTATTATGATAGTTGGGGACAGACCAGTCGAGTTCTTCAGCACAATCATACCCCAAGAGTTCATCGTTCGTACTGGGGCACAACTAGGGGACCCCAGCCACATGGCGCTTTGGGAATCCCTGTGCCTCTTACTAGCCGCAAGGACATGGCTGATAAGGTTTCCACTTGGGTCCATCATCCGTGTCAAGTCTGACAATATATCGGCCCTCCACATGTTAGCAAAAGGCAAGGCCAAGTCGCCAGGGTTGGCTATGATCGCCAGAGAAATAGCTTTAGATCAGGCGAAGGGAATATACGAGTTCACAATCCTTCAACATCTGAACACCAAACTCAATAAAGTTGCAGATGCATTGAGCCGGCAGTTTGAACCTACCCCACCATGTTTTCCGCACGAAGACCTGGGGGCTGCATCACGCATACCCATCCAAGTGGATTCTTCGTTTTGGCATTTACCAAAGGGTAACGCCAGATCTTTCAAAGGGGGGAAAAGTGGTTTGGGGGGCATAGGTTTTCACATAAGAGCTGAGGCTGTGCACTGCATGTTTTCTTGGGTAGGTAACGCATGAGTTTTGGGCTCGAAATGAAGCGTAGTCTAGGTCCACGGTTTTGGCTGGGCCAGGGAATACCCCAGGCAAAACCAGCCACCCATTCTGCAGGGCTACGCCCAGGGGCCCGTATATGGGACCGTCGACCCCGGGCATCCCGAAGCAGCCGCACCATTGGCACAGCCAGGTGTCAAGGCTTACGCTAGGGGCTCGTTAAACGACGCCATAAGGCACGCATCCACAGGTCCGGAAAGGTGTGCAGAACACATCACAAAGAGAGCAAAGGCAGATACGTCCAGAGGCCCCTACGAGTCAAGGAAATCAACGTGGTCTGCCTTGGCCAGGGCGGCGGGTTTCTCAGACCCGTTCCGTCTTTCCCCGGACCTCATCAACACGGTGATGGGAGCGATGGACATGGCCGGCTATAGATCAGCAGAGCTATACATGGACACAGCCAAGCAGATACACATTGAGAGAGGACTGGATTGGACAGCACAGCTCGCCCAGGCCTCTGGGCAAGCCAGAAGGGCATGCCAAAGGGGCCGAGGGCCAGCCAAACAGGCGCAACCTTTGCCGATGATCGAGCTAGCGAAGCTGAAAGTTCACAAGGACCCAGCAGCTCCTGGAGGACCAATTTTCCCGATGAGGTCCGTCATGTTGGCATCCTGGTGGCTCCTTCGTGAAATCGAGGCAAGCTCGGCAGAGAGGTCGCACATCGAAATCGACAAGGTCCAAAGACTTATCCACTGGAAGCTTCCATCCAGTAAGGCGGATTGGCAGGCCTTGGGCGCAACTCGAACGCATTCTTGTAATTGCGAACAGAATGCCCGGCAGCCAGAGTGTCCATACCATGCCATGGTGGAGCACCTAGAGGCAGTGGGAGCTATCAGCGATCGCTGGGTTTTCCCATCAGCCACAGGTGAGCAGTCATCCAAATGCGGATGGGCCGACACCATGCAATGCATGGCACAGCAGCTGAATCTTCCTACTCACACAGACACTGGGGCAAGGAGATTCACCGGACACAGCGCTCGGGCAACTAGCGCAGTGTACCTGGCACAGACCCAGATTGAACTCTGGAGGATCCAGCTATTTGGGCGCTGGGGTTCGGAGTGCTTCAGGATATACATCCGCGACGCTCCACTTCAGCAGCTGCACTCCTAGCCTGGCAAAAGAAGCTTCTCTCACAACTTCTTTAGCAGCAGCCCGGGCGGAACTTTCTGCGATCCTCAGCCAGGCGCAAAATTGTTCCCCGCCAGCCGCAGCAGTTTCCTTACGGAACCAGTCCGTGGACTGCCTTGCGGACTGCGAGGCTGCAGTGGATATTGCTCCGCAATTGGAGCAGCCACCTTCAGTGGAGTTTGTGATTAACAGATCTGCCTACGGCAAGATCCACAAGGTAGCCTGTAGTGGACCAACACGTCCTCACTACCTATGGCGCACCCAATGCAACTGGTATTTTGCACGTGGTCACGCAGACTATGCACTTGCAAGTCAAGCGGACCCAGACAAGCCAGAATGCAACAAATGTTTTAAGCCCAAGCAACAGAAATTGGATGATGAGTCCTCTACCTCTTCATCATCCTCATCGGAGTCATAATGCGCTCGAACGCAGAATGGACCAGGTTGGCATCATGGACTCAATCAAGCACATGTTTGACTCAGCCAGAGTGGGACACTTCAAAAGTGATCCTAGCTAGCTGAGTGAGTCACACTCATGGCCAACGTTTACAAAAAAGTGCGTCCGGCTCCGATGCACATTTCTATTGCTGCTCTCATGGTCTTAAAGAGTTGTTGGGTGAAACAGTGAAACTGTTGTTGTAACAACTAAATGACATGAGAGGGGTGTTTGTGGGAGGGAAACCCTTGAACCAGCTTGGCCTGGGGCCATTTTGGCTCAAGGGTGTGATTTTGAAATCCCCACCCGCCCTCTCCTAACTCAAAAGGGGAGGGAAGCACATGTTTGACTCAGCCAGAGTGGGACACTTCAAAAGTGATCCTAGCTAGCTGAGTGAGTCACACTCATGGCCAACGTTTACAAAAAAAGTGCGTCCGGCTCCGCTGCACATTTCTATTGCTGCTCTCATGGTCTTAAAGAGTTGTTTTGCCAGTTTATCAGCTTTCTTGTTTTTTTTTACGGTCTTACAATTATAGCTGTCCCAGACATTCTGAAATTGATATCAATTGATTCTATAGGTATATTGACAGTATTTATTTTGATGTGAATTTTATATGGATGTTTCTCAAAAAATGGTGGTACCCCTATAAATCATCCATTTCAATAAGATTTTCCATAATAAACTATCAATTTTGGAGTACCCCCCATTTATGGAAACCCCCATAATTATGTTTGTTCGTTTTTTTGGATGACCCCCATATATCCGTTATACTCAACCCAACGGCTGATGAGCTGCTAAGGCAGCTGCACTCTCGTTCACAGGTGCCAGCCGATGATTTTAGTGCGTTTACTTTGTTCATAGTGAAGATGACTAGCTGAAATGTTTGTTTGCCAAATTGACGAAAAAAAGAAAATGCATATGTTTGATGGTTTGAAAATTGAAACCGGCTACGAAATGATAGGAAATACAATTGAATACAGACATATACTGTTCATAGAATCGTCCCCTTTATTTCCCCTTGCCCGGTTGCCCATGCGGCAGGTAGTAGTACAAAAAAGCCGACCTACAGCATGGGTTCAGAAGGCGATCAAGGGATGGCCTTGGCCGGCCGATCGTGGAAAACTCCCAAACTGCTGTGGAAAGCTGGAAAATCTCTCAGCCAAATCAGTGATTTACTGTAGATGTTACAATTAACACCCAAGAAAAATCACATGATTAGAGTTGTTAAATGCAGTTATGAACATCAGTGAACATCCCAACATGTCCACTTTGATCCTTTTCGGAAGCCCTTTGGGAGCTGCATTTCTTCGAAGTCTTGATGACCAACTCATGGAGGTCATGGTGCCCGAGAATGTCATCCATGCGCATTTTACTGGAAGGACGCGGTGTTGGGCGGCCTTGGCCGACTGAGCTTTTGTTCTAGAAATCGAATCTTAAATGTGGATACAATGAGACATAGATTTGTAGTCATTTAACCTAAGGCTTAAGGCACCATTTAAGCCACAATATGTCACCCGTATATGGAAGAGACTCTGTAGCCCAATGGTACAAACTATAGGCAACTTGAGGGGAATGAGTTCCACTGGCATTGGCATCCGCGAATTTCACTTGGGACATTTCCCCAAAACAAGCTCAATTTTCCTCCCGCCCAAACAACATGTTATGATATTATTGTATATATACAGTATATATATATATTTAATTATGTACTACACTATTATGTGTTATAATATTATATATATATATATTATATTATATATAATGTAATATTTCGCACAGACCCCGTGGTTTGCCCGGACTGCAACATTGAGGATTCCCTGTCGTCGAACACGAGAGAAGAGAAATTGCAGAAAATACTGAGTATACGCAGTGCTTTCTGCTTTCGGATTCAGAGTTTTCAGGGTTTTAGGGTTTAGGGTTCGTCGTCTGGTAAATACCAAAACACTGGCCCTGCGCAGGTTTTTGAGCATGTCAAAGGATAATATTTGAACTCAATTCTAAACCTTACGGGCAAACCATGGGGTCTCGCTGTAATATTATATATACTGTACTATTATATTACACATAAATATTGTAATTTTAATATATATATATATACACATTAATATTATATTCATGTACTGTAATATTATATTGCACATACATGTTGTAGTATGATATGTATATATATATATATATTATTGTAATATTATATGTATAGTATTACATTTCATGAGAACTATATATAAGATTATATTTATAATATTATTGTTATAAGATTAAATATAACATATATATATAATGTTTTATACATTCATATTTATATATATACACATAATCTTATTTTTTGTTTATGTGTATATATATATATTACCCTCTGGTAAATAAACATAGACCCTGAAACTAGCCAAGTTTTAATGACAACTAGTCTTCCAACCCCTATCTGCCAGGGTCTATGTTAATTTACCAAAGGGTACAATTATTACATCTGTATATATATATATATATATTTATTTATTTATTTACATGTCTATGTTCCATTGGAATTGTTCCAGCCATTCAAAAATACCAGCATCCACTGCAGATCCTGAGGACAAGGGATGTAGCAGTGGTGCTGATTGCAACTTTTGCCACCTCTGCAACCAAGGTGCCGCTGGGTGCAGTCCTGGATAGTCCAGGGATTGGTTTTGGTGATTTTTTCATTGGATTGGTTTAAGGGAAAACCATAGGAAAACCATGGGAAAACCATAGGAAAACCATATGTCAATGGATTGGTTTAAGGGAAAATCTACAGGAAACCATAGATTTTCCCATTAAATATGGGGTTTTCCTGTAAATTTTCCCTTAAACCAATCCATTGATGGTGTCCATTTTTTTTGGTGCTGAGGACCATGCCAGCCAAAAGTATCATACCCTCTGGTAAACGTTTACGTAACTATGGAAAATCACCATGCTATTAATGGGTAAATCTATGTAAATCTTCTATTTCTGTGGCAATTTTCTTTTCTGGACGGAGATCGACATTTTGAGAAGTTAACCCACATTTTGAGAAGTCGAAGAGTTCCTACGATGGTTCCTGCGTTTCCGCACGGGATCAATAAATCAACGTTCGATGGCTTGTGTCAAATCTTGTTTCCATCGTACCTGGAATGATTATTGTTTTTTTTGGGGGGGAAAAACACAAGGATACCTTCTCGGTATCGCTTGAGTCGCCTTTTTGGAGCTGTTGCTTGATTTGAGGATTTTTCTGCAACCCTCAGTTCAAGGTGAAATAAACTGGCGTAACCTGGATCCGTCCCAATGCCTAGTAGCTCATGTATCCAGGTGAGAAAAAGCGGCGACAGAAGGAGAAGCGAACTGCCGGAGTCTCAGCATTGGCGAAAGACCCTTCGATGAGGGTCATCGGACTAACAAAACTGATGATTTACTGTTTAAATTTAAGTCACTTAAACCACTATTGATGGCTATATTGAACATATTGAACATATCGAACATATCGAACATATGGAATATATTGAATATATTTAATGATATGTATAATATATATAATATATTACATTGTTTGTACAGGTTGGATATGCCTATGAACAGTGGTTCCATCATTTACATCCCTTATATACAAATTCACCATGAACCCAGCCAGTATATAACATGGGCTTCCATGTTGAGCTTTTTTTTGGGTTTTTTCATCAGCCAATTCATGGAATCAGCTTCCAGCGAAGATGATGCGGTTTTTGTTGTGTTCTTTCCTGGGTGAAACATCAAACAGAAGTGCGGCATGTTCAATCAGTAATTTCTTGTTCCCAAAACATCATAGACTTAAAGATATACCCTCTGATTATTTAACAGTTTGCCATGGTATAGATGGCCCATTTATAGATGGTTTACCTATTCAAAATGGTGATTTTCCATGACAATGTTAAATAACCAGAGGGTATATATATATACAGTATTACATTACATATATATATATAAGACATTATTAAATCACGTACTAACTGAACTTCTTTTAAGATCTTTTAAGTAGTTCACTAGGCATGTGCTTTTTGTGTAGATTGTCAAAGTCTTCATCCCCGAATCACTCAACTTGTTGGAGCTTATCGGATTTTGTTGGTAAATGATGTAAAAAATCATTTATTATATAAGTTCATTTCAGTTTATTGGAGCTTCTGGGCAAACATGCTCGAACCAAAGAAATAGATTTATTGGAGTTGATTGGAAACATGATCGAACAAACACATTTATAATCACGAAAGGTAGCCTCCCAACGGGCTACCTTGAGTTTTACTTTGCGAAGCAAAGGGGTGGGCTGGACCCCTTATCCCTGAACGACCAGGAGAAAGGGACCCCCCCCCCTCCCCCCTCCTCCCCTCCCCAGATCATATGGTACCTTCCTTCCATTTGGACCGCGGATGATTTTATGAATGGCTCAACATCGTCATCGTCATCATCATCACCACCATCATCATCATCATCATCATCGTCATCATCATCATCATCATCATCGTCATCATTGTCATCATCGTCGTCATACGTTTACCCAAGCGCTCGGTTGTTTATGATTTATTAATGTTTCCGATGTTTATCTGATGATCATATGGCCCATGATACCATGTTCGGAATAACTCCCACCCATGAGAGTCTAACTTGGATGGTAGCTAGGCAGCAGCTTTTTGAACCACGGCTATATTTTTCTGGATCCCTCTGATAATCTAAGACACCATCGGATAATATTCATTTTCAACATGTGGATCATCTACAACAAGTGGAACAACTAGTGGATTTTTGATTGCCTTGTTATGGCATTCTGACGCTTAGCACACATGTGAGAAGGAAAAGGTCGGAGCCACTGATGATTTTGCACCATCATGGATTTAGTGCGCCAGGGTTAGCATCGATTGAGTCAAGTGGCCCTGCATTATCATCATCATCAACATCGTCATCATCATCATCATCATCATCATCATCAGCAGCAGCAGCACAGAGCATCGACCACCCACCCTGCCATCTTATTATCATCACTCACCTGCGTCACCTGCGACACAACTGCCTTTCGTGTCCCCCCTTCTCAAGTCATTTATAGATTGAAACCAGAAATCGATATCTGGCCAAATTTGATCACGACCTCACATCGCGACGTCACTGGAATAAATGGTTTGTAAGGGCAACTATCCCCAAATGGCCGACCTCTCCAGGTTTGTGAAGTATTGTAATTTACTAATATATATATATATATCTGGGTAAATTTGATCACGACCTCACTGTTCTCCCTCACTGGAATCATGGTCAATACGAGGAATCATTCCCAAATGGCCGAACTATTCAGGTTAGTGAAATATTACAATTTACGCAGATATCTATATATATATATATATATATGGTGAAAATGTGGTGTATCCGATATATATATATATATGACCATTTGTCAAAAATAGTTGTTTAGAAGTTTAGTATTGGTTGTTGATAATTCATCTGGGTCTACTGTTTTTTCCTCTTCGTTATGAGGCGGCACGCAACTAAATTCAGCAATTCTGCAAGGCAGCGCTAGCAAACCCGCTAGGTTTGCGCTAGGTTTGATTGACAGCCATGGCCTCCATGTCGTGAATGTCTTGCCAGCTTTTCTTACAAGTCTGTCAGTTTCCACATATTCCCAAATTTTCGTTTTTTTTTTACGTATTTTACGCGCTAGATCGCCGCTAGCAACGCGCTAGCGAAAATTGCAAATACATGCCCCGGTCCACCCGCAGCCCATTCAGAGGCACAGCCATGTTCACGCTTTGGTAGCTTACAGTGAGGAAACAGCGTTGATCAGGAGGCATGTCAAGAAGCATATTGCATTCAGAGAGGCGCACACACACAGACACATAGTTCAGGAGATAGTACCAGCGACAGCGAATGAAAACCGACGTGTGTCAGCCGATTCCTGTGGTTTTAGAAAGATTTCCAAAGGTAACGAAGAATTTCCACGTTTTCACGTCATCAAGGTAGGTCATGTTTTTTAAAGGCAAACATGAGGCGGCACGCATGGAATTGCGATTTATCAACAAAACCGGGAACAGGCATTTTGACAAACCGTCATATATATATATATATATACCAGCATCATAAGTTATACCATAATATGGATTTACCCCCAAATGGATATACCAGTATCCCCAAGTATTGTAATTTACCGGTATATCCATATGTCCCTTTTTTTTTTGGGGGGGGGGGTAACATACCATGATTGCCATTATGGTCCATGATTTTCCATCTGAATCAACCGATGGTAGACCCCACTTTGCCAAATCATCGATTGGTGAGTTAAATCCCTATTTTCCAAGTTACCATCTGGTAAACGTTTACATAACTATGGAAAATCACCACGTTTTTGAAAAAAAAGGCAAATCACCTATAATGAGGTCATTTTCCATAGCTATGTTAGATTACCGGAGGGTAACTTCCTTTAACCATCATTTGACCACAAAAAAAACACGATTAAGCCACGATCATACCTGTTAGTTAGTCAGATGGAAAATCACCACTTTTAATAGGTAAATATCGGCAAATCACCTCTACTTGTTTTTTTCTTTGGAACATGAATTTTATTTTTTGCATCTATTGGGAATGTCATCATCCCAACTGTTACTCACTCCATGATTTTTCAGAGGGGTAGGTTGAAACCACCAACCAGCTATAAATGGGTCATTTTCCATAGCCATGTGGGTGTGTCTGAAAATCGTGTACCCCTAAACCCAATGGTTTTGCTGATCATTATCCCTATTAAATGGCTATTTCATTGGGAATATACCCTATTTTCAGAGAAACCCATGTTGGATGACCGGAGGGTCCAATGATCAATGCATTGAAACCAAGGTCTGGCGTAGCATTGACCGCGTACGCCAAGCCTTTGCCGCGGCGAACCACCAGTTTTGGAGCTCAGAAATGGTGGGAATTTTAGGCTGACCCCCATTGATACAATGTGAGGCCCCCCCAGTTATAAGTTGGTTTATAAGCCCCAGTAACTATAGTTATAAATACCATAAACATCCATAAACCATAGTTATTGGACTTATAAATTATCAACCAACTTAGCTATCTTGGGGGCCTCACATTGTATCAAAGCTTTCAATCATGTAAAAGAAACATCATGAATGTTGATATTCAGCTATATTTGATGATAAAATATGATATAAAATCAATTTACCATGATGTTTCTATTTGATGGTAACATCATGACATAATTGATGATTGTTTACCAACAGACCCTGATTTTGCATGTTTTTCTCATCACATGTTTGTTTTTTCACCACGATGAATGGGGATATCATGGGGGAGTCCTAAAGTGGGGGACCTAAAGTCATCCAAAAATGGTCATTTTGAATGGGGTTTCTGCAAGGCCTTGGGACTTCCAAATGGCAATGTTGATAGGGAGCCTTGGATTTCAGGGGTACCCCAGTTTCTGGACCCAAATATGGATTCACACCCTGAGTATCTGGATTGCTATCGTATTTCCGTCAATATGTATAATTACTGGTATTGGGATACACTGGGAAATCCATCAAAACGAATCAATAAGTTTAGTATGAGTCAATACCGGTTCTCACACCATGCCTGCTGTGGCTCTTGTTCATCCCCCTCATTAGGATGACCCTCTAGCTATTTTCCATGGCGTTTCTTTGCAGTTTTAGACCCACTAACTTGAGGATCTCATATGGCAATGGATCAATCTACCTATAAATACCCATCTTCCGGGGGATGAACATCCATAAATCCCAGCTATTTTGATGTGAACAGAAGGGGTACAAAGGTTTTGCTCCATTCCCATATCACAAGACTGGGATTGGCGACCTAACAGCCGGAAGTTGTTTGGGATGCTGTCACCGGTCGAGATTTCCCCACATCTTTGTGTGGGGTTCTTGGTTTTGGTTCTGCACCTCCGCCTCTCCGCCTCTCCGCCGCTCCGACTTGTCCACACACAACTTGTCCACACACACCTTGTCAACATGCAAGTTGTCACACAACTTGTCCACACACAACTTGTCTACATACAACTTGTCCACACACGACTTGTCCACACACAACTTGTCCACACACAACTTGTCAACACACAACTTGTCAACATGCAACTTGCCACACAACTTGTCCACACACCGTGGCAGGCGTGGCACTTGGTGACATCCATCGTCCCTTTGCGTGGCAGGCGTGGCACTTGGTGACATCCACCGTCACTTTGGCGTGGCAGGCGTGGCACTTCTGGGACTGGACTGGCTCCGGTGGCGCGCTCGGGCCGAGTGGACACGGTGGTCGCCGCCGCCGTTTGCGTGGCAGGTGTGGAACTTGGTGACATCCATCATCACTTTGGTGTGGCAGGCGTGGCACTTGGTGACATCGGACTGGCTCCGGTGGCGCGCTCGAGCCGCAGTGGACGCGGTGGTTGCCGCCGCCGTTTGCGTGGCAGGCGTGGCACTTGGTGACATCCATCGTCCCTTTGCGTGGCAGGCGTGGCACTTGGTGACATCCACC
>CAMXCT020005522.1:0-14876 GCA_947184155.2 Cladocopium goreaui
CTACACTTTACACTCTACACTTTACACTCTACACTCCACACTCCACACTTTACACTCCACGCTTTCCTCTCCACGCTTCACACTCCACACTTTACACTCCACACTTTTACGCTCCACACTCCACAGTCTACACTTTACACTCCACACTCTACACTCCACACTCATCCCTTTTGACATTGTAGGGGGTCACTCAAGTGACCCCCATTTTCTAGATAGAAAAGTTCTGACCCAGTCAAAAGCCTAGAAAATGCAAAAACCAAGTAAAATTGGACGTTTTATTTGAGTGGTCTATTCATTTTCTAAAGGGATGTATGGATGTTTTGGACATGTATTTTTTAACAAAACGGGTGCATGAGAGTACAATTCACCACTTTGGGTCTAGAAAATGACCTGTAATGCCATCATAAGAACAATAAAAAATGATCCCCAAAAAAAATGGTTCCAGAAATGGAGGACCAGACATGAATACTGTTTTCTTTAGAAAATGAATTGTGCAATCCTTGCTAAGGCAGGTAATCCATATTCCCCAGGAATCACCAGAAAACATCAAATTGAATAATTGCGTCAATTCTGTCACCAAAAAAACCAAAAGGAAATTGACCTGCAATCCAACGCCAACGTAAGTGATGTTTTTTCTCTGTCCAAGACTTGTTGAAGATTGGTTGGTAGAATCAAGGTTGGCCAAGGTCTCTATATATTTGTTGGTTTGTGTTGCCATGTGTTGCCAAACGGCTCAAGAGAATGCAGCTCTCAAACAATACTTTTTCTACAAAATAAATCAACATGCCTTGGTATTAAAAAAAACGATTTGGGGGGTAACTCACATGATCCCCCATGTGCGAGACTGAAAATTAACGGAACAGTCACAAGTCACAAGCCTGGAAAACGAAAAAAACACAGATAAAGATCGATGTTCTTGGGGGCCTGGTCTAATCATTTTCTAGAAATGTTTATGCCTGTCCTGCACGTGCATTTTTTCAAGAAAATAGGCACATGGAAGTGCAATTCACGATCAACTCACCACTTGTGCTTTAGAACATGATCAAAAATAGCATGGAGCTGCATCATTCAAAAAACCACAGAAATATGTTTCAAAATTCAAGACCCAAAATAAGTCATTCTTTCCCTAGAAAATGAACTGCCTGACCCTTCCTGAAACCGGCACCCTATATTCCCCAGGAATCCCCAGAAAACATCAAATTTGTCCTCCATGAACGAAAAACCCACTTCAAAAAAAAAACATGATCCAAGGTCATCGACCCTTTCATGTTCAGGCATTTTCTAGGCAAAAATTAAATGAGCCAAGGGTCTCAAAAAATGCTAGTGTCTCTGTTTGGTTTACACTTAATTCAAACAATATTGCGCATTGGCACTCCAAGATTTTGGCACTTTCGAGTGAACCCTGGAGTTCCGTCTACACAATGCTGGAATAGAAAGTTGAATAAGCCCAAAGAGTATCCCCAACAGCCAGAAACAAAAACAGTTGCCAAACACGCAATGAGTGAAGTATGTTTATTGCCCCGCCCTTCTTACTCTAGAGGTCGGGCGTACAAGGCGCAATCACAGCACAAACACTTTATGAAAAACCGTTTTTCCAAAAGCGTTCGCAATACTGTGGCCAAAATTCCCGAAGCTCGTGCGAAGGTTTTTTCCCAAAGAACTTCTGTCCGCCCCACTCTTCACTTCATCTACCTAACATACATCATCCACATCTCTTATGTCCTTTACATCACCTACATCTTCTATACCGTCTTCTACACCATCTTCTCTAGATCTACATCTACATCTACACCATCATCATCATTACCACCATCATCATCATCATCGTCATCATCTACATCTGTCTCACCTACATTATCTACACCACCTACACATTTTCCATCAACCCCATCTATATGACATGCTTTATCTACAATACATACATTTCCTACATCATCATCTACATCACTACATCCTCTACATCACCCACATCACCTACATCTTCTGCACGATCTTCCCTACATCATCATGATTATCATCACCATCACCACCACCATCATCATCATCACCATCATCTACCTCACCTACACCATCTACATCACCTACACAATCTTTTTCCATCAACCTCATCTACATGATATACATCACCTACAACGCATACATAACCTATATCATCATCTGTATCACTGCATCCTATACATCACCTACACCTTCAAATCTATCTAACCTTACATCACTTACAACATCATCCTCATCATCTACAACATAGACAACATCACCTACATCAGCTACAGGTGATCAACTTCCAGGGAACTCCTACAAAACTTGAACAATGTCATTTACACAGGAGTTGACTTGCAGGTGATCCATTTCTACTTGAACTCCTACAAGACTCCTGCCGGCATGGTCATTTTGCACAGAAATTGTTGCACAGGAGTTGCTACACAGGGGTTCAGCTAACTTCCAGGTGATCAAATTGTATCTGAACTCCTGCAAAATCATCCAGTTCTTCTATTTCTCTCTGGTGGCAGGGACAGCCAGGCGGTGGCTTACGAATCGTTACCCTCTGCGGCGTGTCGGACACCCAAACGTGTTGCGAAATGCGGGTCTTGTTTGTCCTTGGGCAACCCTCTGCGGAGATGGCGCGTGTCGGATGGGCAAACATGTGGTGTGGTGAAATGCGAAACTTCTTTGCCCGCAGCAGCCGTCTGCAGAGATCGTGCGTTTCGAACGCCTAAACATGTGGTGGAATGTGAATTTCTTTTGGGCACGGGCAACCCTCTTCAGAGATCGCGCAGGTCGGACATCCAAACATGTGGCAAAATGCAAATTTGGTGAGGCCCGGCACAGCCCCTTCGCACGAAATGAGGGTCAACCGTCAAAAACTGTTGTAAAATTGTGATTTTGAAAGTTCAGATGCAAGCGTGGCACGAAAGTCAAACGGCAATAACTGTGGGAGAACTGCGATTTTTTAACGTCAGATGCCAACGTTCAAGAATTGGTGTAAAATTGCGACTTTATCCATTTTGAAACGTCAGTCAGGCACAACCGTTTCGCGCGAAATAAAACTTGTGTAAAATTGCGATTTTACAAGGGCGTGTTTAAGTTTCTGCACGTATAAGATTGTAAAAGCTGCTCTGTGCAAAGGCCTCCTTCTGTGCTCTGTTTAAACCCTGCTCTGTGAACAAGCTTCTATGCGTAAAAGCGTCTGTGTGTAAAAGCTCTGTGTGCAAAGGCGTGTGTGTAAAGCTTGTGTGTGTGTGTATGCTTCTGTGTATTAAAGATGCTCTGTTTATACGCTTCTCTGTGTAAAAGCTTCTCTGTGTAAAGCTTCCGTGTGAAAACCTCTGTGCATAAAAGCTTCTGTGTGTAAAGGCCTCTATGCGTAAAAGCGTTTGTGTAGAAAAGCTTCTTTGTGTAAAGGCGTCTCTGTGTAAAAGCCGTGCTGTGTAAAAGTTGCTCTGTGTAACGGCTTCTTTGTATAAAAGCGTCTGTGTGTCAAAGCTGCTCTGTGTACTGGCATCTGTGTGTGTGTGTGCGAAGGCGTCTGTGTGTAAAAGGTTCTGTGTGTACAAGCTTCTCTGTGTAAAGGCCTCTCTGCGTCAAAACTTCGGTGTGTAAAAGCTGCTCCGCGTAAACGCTGCTCTGTGAAAACAAACCTGAGTGTAAAAGCTGGTCCGCGCAAAAGCTTCTCTGTGTGAAAGCTGCTGTATCTAAAAACCGTTTGTGCTCAAAGTTCCTTCCCGCAAACACTTGTCTGTGAAAAAGCTTCTCTGTGCAAAATCTTCTCTGTGTAAAAGCTTCTTTTTCTGTAAAAGCTGCTCTGTTTAAAGACTTCTCTGAGTAAAAGCTTCTGTGTGTAAAAGCTTCTGTTTGTAAAGGCATCTCTGTGTAAAAGCTTTCTTGTGAAAAGGCTGTAAAAGTTTCTGTGTCTAAAAGCGTCTTTTTGTAAGGCGTGTGTGTGCAAAAGCTCCTGTGTGTAAAAGCTTGGGCATCTGCGCGTTAAAGTTCCTGTGTGTAAAAACTTCTTTGTGAAAAAGCGTCTGTGTGTAAAGCTGCTCTGTGTAAAGGCTTCATGTGGCAAGGCTTCTTTAGAAAAGGCTTTTCTGTGCAAAAGCTTCTGTGTGTAAAAGCGTCTGTGTGCAAAAGCGTCTGTGTAAAAGCTGCTCTGTGTAAATCCCTCTCTGTGTAAAGGCTTCTATGTGTAACATCTTCTCTGTGTAAACTTTTCGCTGTGTAAAAACAGCATATCTTTGGATTCTGACTGTCACTCAGGTGCCAGCCCTGGAGCAAACCCTCTGTGGGGCCAAAAAAGGCGCGAAACCGTGGATATATGATGTTTGGCTCGCGTCAGCTATCATTCATCATCATCTCCATCGCCATTCATCCTCGTCATCGTCATCACCATCATCATTGTCGTCATCATCATCACCATCATCATTTTTCTCGTGTATTATCTTCTCGTCTCCTCCCTACTGCCTTCTTTCATGCCACGTCGTCTAGTGTTTTATCCATGTGCGAGTGCCATATCATTTTTTGAAGCAAAACTAGTTCTTCAATCTCTCCGTTCCGTTATTAGAACAAATCTTCAAACTTTGCAGCGTTCTGTTGTTCAATGTTCTTGGAACCTTGCCTGGGCAACTGTTCCTGGACACGTTGCTTGACACTTGTTTATCGGAACCTTGCTTGGGAAACTGTTCTTGGGAGCCTATTCTTAGGAACCTGCTCTTGGGAGCATTGCCTGGTAGCCTGTTCTTGGGAACTTTCTCTTGGAAACCTGTTCTTGGAAACTTTGCCTGCTTGCTTCAAACCTGTTCATTGGGACCTTGCTCGGGAACCTGTTTTTCGTAACTTTGCTTAGGAACCTTGTTTAGGAACCTGTCCTTCGGAACCTGGCTTGGGATTCTATTCTTGCTTCCAACCTTGCTTGCAGATGGTCTTCGAAATTTCGCTTTGCAAGTTGTTCTTGGAAAGCTGTTCCTGGGAACATGAACAACCTGAAACCATGCTTGGGAACATGTTCGTGGGAACCGTGCTGGCAACCTATTGCTTGGAACCTTCCTAGAGAATTTGTTCTTGGAACCCGAACCTGTTCTTGGGAACCTGTTCTTCGAACCCTTGCTTGCGAACCTGTTCTTGCGAAGCTTGCTTGCAAACCTGTCCTTGGGGAACCTTGCTTGGGGACCTGTTCGTGGAAACCTTGCTTGGGAACCTGTTCCCAAGGACCTTGCCGCTACCCTGCAAGGAAACCTGTTCTTGGAACCCTCGCTTGGGAACTTGAGGCACTGTTCTTGGAACCCTTGCTTGTGAACCTGTTCTTGCGAACCTTGCTTGGGAACCTGTTCTTGCGAACCTGGTCTTGCGAACCTTGCTTGGAAACCTGTTCCCAGGAACATTGCCTGGAAACCCCTTGCTTGCAAACCTATTCTTGGAAACCTTTTTTGGAACATTTTCTTGGAAACCTGTTCCTGGGAACCTTGCTTGGGAACCTGTTCCTGGCCTGGGAACCTTGCTTGGCAACTTTTTCTGGAACCCTTGCTTGGCAAATTTCTGGAACCCTTGCTTGGGAACCTTGCCTGGGAACCTGTTCTTGGGAACCTGGCTTGGGAATCGTTCCTGGTAACTTTGCTTGCGAACCTAAACCCGGAAAATGTGATTGCAAATCTTGTTCCTGGGGTGGCTGAGGACCCCAAGCAAGGTTAATTTCTTAGGAACCGATTGCAAGTACGGTTACCTGGTAACGGTTCCCAAGCAAGGTCCCAGGAACCGTTTCCAAGCAAGGTTCCAAGCACGAACAAGGCTCGCAGAAAAAGGTTCTCAAGTAAGCGTCCCCAGGAAGAGCTGGTTCCCAAGCAAAATTTCCAGGAACAACTGGGAACCCTTGCTTGCGAACCTCTTCCTGGGAACCTTGCTTCAGAACCTCTTCCTAGCAACCTTGCTTGAGAAGCTGTTCCTGGGAACCTTGCTTGGGAACCTTTTCCTGGAAACATTGCCTGGGAACTTTTTCCGGCAACCTTACTTGTGACCCTGTTCTTGGGAAACTTGTTTGGGAACCTGTTCCTGGGAACTTGTTGCTGGGAACCTTGCTTGGGAACGTGCTTGGGAACCTTACTTGTGAACCTGTTCTTGGGAACCTTGTATGGGCACCTGTTCCTGGGAACCTGTGGCTGGGAACCTTGCTTGGGAACCTCTTCCTGAAAACCTTGCTTGGGAACCAGCTTTCTGGGAACCTTGCTTTGACACCTCTTCCTTGAAACCTCTTCTGGAAACACTTGCTTGAAACCCTGTTCTGGGAACCTTGTTTTGCTTGGAAAAACATGTTCCTGGGAAACTTGCTTGGGAAATGGTTCTTGGGAACCTTGAAAACGGTTCCTGAAAGCCGTGCTTGCAAAACCTGTTCCTGGGAACCTTGCTTGGGAACTTGTTCCTGGGAACCTCTTCCTGGGAACCTCTTCCTGGGAACCTTGCTTGGGAACCTCTTCCTGAGAACCTTGCTTGGGAACCTCTTCCTGGGAACCCTTGCTTGGGAAGCTCTTGCTGGGAACCCTTGCTTGGGAACCTCTGAGCCTTTCTTGGAACCTCTTGGGAACCTTGCTTGGGAACCTCCTCCTGAAACCCTTGCTTGGAACCTCTTGGGAACCTTGCTTGGGAACGTTGCTTGGGAACCTCTTCCTGGGAACTGGGAACTTTGGGAACTTTGGGAACCTTGGGAACCTTGGGAACCTTGGGAACCTTGGGAACCTTGGGAACCTTGGAACCTTGGGAACCTTGGGAACCTTGGGAATGTTGGGAACCTTGGGAACCCTGGAAACCTTGGGAATGTTGGGAACCTTGGGAACCTTGGGAACCCTGGGAACTTGGAAACTTTGGGAACCTTGGGAACCTTGGGAACCTTGGGAACCTTGGGAACCTTGGGAACCTTGGGAACCTTGGGAACCTTGGGAACCTTGGGAACCTTGGGAACCCTGGGAACCTTGGGAACCCTGGGAACCCTGGGAACCTTGGGAACCTTGGGAACCTTGGGAACCTTGGGAACCTTGGGAACCGTGGGAACCGTGGGAACCTTGGGAACCTTGGGAACCTTGGGAACCTTGGGAACCTTGGGAACCTTGGGAACCTTGGGAACCTTGGGAACCTTGGGAACCTTGGGAACCCTGGGAACCCTGGGAACCCTGGGAACCCTGGGAACCCTGGGAACCCTGGGAACCCTGGGAACCCTGGGAACCCTGGGAACCCTGGGAACCTTGGGAACCTTGGGAACCTTGGGAACCTTGGGAACCTTGGAAACCTTGGGAATGTTGCATGGGAACCTTGGGAACCGTGGGAACCTTGGGAACCTTGGGAACCTTGGGAATTTTGGGAACCTTGGGAACCTTGGGAACCTTGGGAACCTTGGGAACCTTGGGAACCTTGGGAACCTTGGGAACCTTGGGAACCTTGGGAACTTTGGGAACCTTGGGAACCTTGGGAACCTTGCGAACCTTGGAAACCTTGGGAATGTTGGGAACCTTGGGAACCTTGGGAACCCTGGGAACCTTGTGAACCTTGGAAACCTTGGGAACCTTGGGAACCTTGGGAACCTTGGGAACCCCGGGAACCTTGGGAATGTTGGAACCTTGGGAACCTTGGGAACCCTAGGAACCCTGGGAACCTTGGGAACCTTGGGAATTTTGGGAACCCTGGGAACCTTGGGAATGTTGGGAACCTTGGGAACTTTTGGGAACCCTGGGAACCCTGGGAACCTTGGGAACCTTGGGGGAATGGGTTTTGGAGCTGCTCCGGTCTGCTCCGAAACCTTTACTATGGCTGAAGACCCCAAAGCTTCTGCTGTTGGGGAAAAAACATATCATGTTCAAGCATTTTCTAGCAAAGCATTGAATGAGTCAAGATTTTTCATACTTTCCCAGAATGTTTTTTTTTCATATTTTTTTGTTTGGTTCGTGCCTCACTGAAAAGACATCTTTTGTTGGCACTTCAAAATTTTGGCACATTTGACTGAATCCTGAAGTTCTGTCTTCACACTTTTGGAATACAACATTGAAACGCATCTTGTCACATTTCAGCAAAACCTAGATGAATTTGGATCTATTTTGTGATGCTTTTGGGCACCCCAAAAGAGGTCTAGAAAATGCATGGCACAATCAATTTGTCTCTTGATATCAATCTAGCAGCTGTGTAGAAAATAACTTGATACAGTATGGAAGGATGAACTTGGCCCTGGGTATGGGTTTCTTTAAGCATTCCCCAGGAATGACCCAGGAAGCATTCGGACAAGAGTTCGATTGATTTTATTTTTCTTTCAGCCCTTCTCTCTCTAGAAAATGGTCAGGTACAGTTACATATAAAATCATGAAGGACCTTTTCGACCTTCTCCAGGAAATGCTGGGAAATTGACTGGGCGGGAAGTTTCTATCTAGAAAATGGGGGTCACTTGAGTGACCCCTTACAATCTTGGAAATTTCAATGGGGATCCACACTCCACACTTTACCCACTGCACACTCCACACTCTACACTCCACACTCCTCACTCCACACTTTACACTCCACACTTTACCCTCCACACTCTACACTTTACACTCCAGACTTTACACTCCACACTCCGCACTCTACACTTACACTCTACACTCCACACTCTACACTGTCCACTCCACACTGCAGACTGGTAACAGGGCAAGTGTTCAAATAAACTATTGCAGAAAATTGTTCTGAGTGACTGCATATCCATTAACATACGTGTGAGCATTCGGGTTCATGGGCTGCATCTTAGCCGTCCGCGCAATTCTCCGCACCCATTTGCCGTCCGCCTTCTTCTCCCCACCCATGGCACTTTGGTGCCAGCTCGGACTTATAAGTGGGTTATAACCTAGGGTTATATCCCAGTTACTAAGTCATAACTTCTTAGCTAACTTTTTGTAACTTTTTTTTGCTATAAAAAAAGTGTCTTTAAAAGTGATCAAATTTTGATCTTTTTGATGATTTTGAGTGTTTGCTGTTTGAAGCGTTTTCAACTGCTCAAAAAAATGCCAAATGGAGCGGTTTTCAAACCTCTAAAACTATTTTTGTTGGAACAGCCGTTTTCAGCATGTCAAACACTATAATTAATCACGTGTTAAAACCCAAACTGTGAATGAAGATGTGTTCATGTCCACTAGAGAGGATGTATTGCTTGAAGAAGTGTCCAGGTGTTCACTTTACCTTGGCTAAATGCTGCAGAGTCCCTTTGACAAAACTCAATTTTTGCAGGATATCCTAGATGTCTTCAACGTAATTACAATATACATCAACATACCCATACCTGCCAACAAATGCATGCAGTATTCAAAACAGAAATGCAGCATACCCTTCTTCATAAGTGCAATCTTCCTTTGGAGCAACGCAGTGTGTTTTGCAGAACAATATCCCTATGAAATATCAAATGTTCCTTTAAAAGATACACCATGCCCTTTGGAGGAGTACAGTGTGCATTTAACAAAATTTCCTTCGAAAGGGGTCCTCAAGGTGAAAGGGGTCCTGGCCTAGAAGCCTCCAAGATTAATTTCGACCGAGTTTTTGCCTTTGTATGAAAAACTCGGTCGAAATTAATCTTGGGGGCTTCGCGCGCATAAGGAACATTCTTGGCCAGGACCTCTTTCACCTTGGGGGCCCGTTTCAAAGGAAATCTTGTTATTTCCACATGTCTAACCTTCCTTTCAAAGGAGCAGTATCCCTTCTAGAAAAGCCAATATTGCTGCACAATATGCTGTATTTTTGACATAGAGCATCCCTTTCAAAAGTGCAATATGTTTTGAAATGTGAGATTTTTTCAGAATGTTTTTTCGCTCCTTACAACAGAGCATTGTCCTTTATGGCAACACAATCTTCCTTTGAAAAAGCAGCATCCGTGGAAACCTGGATTGCTGTTCATTGATATATGTATCTAATCTACTCTAATCTAATCCAATTCAATCCAATCCAATCCAATCCAGAGATATTTCATCTATATAATCCAATCCAATCCAATCAAACCCAAACAAATCCAATCCAATCCAGTCCAATCCAATCCAATCATATCCAATCCAATCCAATCTATCTAACCTAGCCAAATCAAATCTAATCCAATCCAATCCTATCCAATTCAATCCAATCCAATCAAATCCAATTTATCTAATCTAATCTAATTCCAATCCAACCCAATCCAATCCAATCCAATCCAATCTAACCTAATCTAATCTAATTTTAATCCAATCCAATCCAGTCCAATCCAACCCAACCCATCCCAATCCATTCCAATCCAATCCAATCTATCTAATCTAATCTAATCTAATTCCAATCCAACCCAATCCAATCCAATCTAACCTACTCTAATCTAACCTTATCTACTGTAATTTCAATCCAATCCAATCCAACCCAATCTAATCTAATCTAATCTAATTCCAATCCAATCCAATCCAATCCAATCTTATTGAAGTGCTGTAAAGGCCTCTGTGGTATATGGGTGGGATATATTGAGATATACTAGGGGAAACTGGGGTTTACTTGGGGATACTACGGTATACCATGGTATACTGACCGTATACCATGGTTTTCTGACCGTATACCATGGTATACTGACCGTATACCATGGTATACTGACCGTATACCATGGTATACTGACCGTATACCATGGTATACTGACCGTATACCATGGTATACTGACCGTATACCATGGTATACTGACCGTATACCATGGTATACTGGTGGTATACTGGTGGTATACTGGTGGTATACTGGTGGTATACTGGTGGTATACTGGTGGTATACTGGTGGTATACTGGTGGTATACTGGTGGCACACTGGTGGTATACTGGTACACTCCCTAATCCAATCCAATCCAATCTAATCTAATCTGATCCAATCCAATCCAATCCAATCCAACCCAACCCAATCCAATCCAATCCAATCCAACAACCCCATCCAATCCAATCAAATCCAATCCAATCCAATCCAACCTAATCTAAACTAATCTAAGCTAATCTAATCCAATCTAATCTAATCTAATTCCAATCCAATCCAATCCAATCCAATCCAGTCTAATTCCAATCCAACAAAACCAAATCCAATCCAATCTAACCTAACCTAATCTAATCTAATCCAACCCAACCCAATCTAATCGATCTAATCCAACCCACTCAAATCCAATCTATCTAATCTAATCTAATCCAATCCAATCCAGTCAAGTCCAATCTATCTAATCTAATCTAATCCAATCCAGTCCAAACCAACCCAACCCAATCCAATCCAAGCCAAGCCAATCCAATCTATCTAATCTAATCTAATCCAATCCAGTCCCTCACACAATCCAATCCAATCCAAAGCAAGCCAAGCCAATCCAATCTATCTAATCTAATCCAATCTAATCTAATTCAATCCCTCAGTCCCTCACCCAAGCCTGTAAAGACCTCTGTGGTATATGGGGACGTCTCAAAATGAGGCGCGCCTTTTTTGACCCCCAAAACGCTACTTAAAAAAAAAAGGGCTCGCCTCATTTTGAGACATTCCCATATGGGTGGGATATATTGGGATGTACTAGGGGAAACTGGGGTTTATAGTCAGCAATGTCAATATCAAAAAACGTACTCATTGGCTGCCTTTGTTTTTCATAGTCTTCTGGCATGTTTTCAAAAATAAGTCAAAAACAAAATTGCTTAATCCATGCCCCAAGCCCCTAACCTTCCCCCAAGGATACCTGTTTTTCCTTGGTTTTTACATGGTTTCTAATGGAACCAGAGACCTAAAGCAAGCAGAAACAACCACAAACAAATTTGCAATGCCTAAGGGGGGAAAAGTGGCAAAGAGTTAGATCCTGCCACTTTTTTTGCCAGTCCCTCAAAATAACAACGAACCAAGAAAGCAAAACACCAAAAAAACAAAAAAACAAAAAAACAAAAAAAAAAACAAGATTGCACACCCCAAGGGGAGGGGGTCAGATGCAGTTTGTTGTTTTTTTTTTGTTTCTTGTTTTTTTGTTTTTGTTTTTTTTTGTCTTTGTAAAAAGAAAAGAAACTGCAAAGGTGAGATTGCAAAGAGCAAACTAACCCATTGCAGGTGCATAAAGCACCTAAAAAGGCGCGTTCCCACAGTGGCCTGTTCTGTTTAAAAACCAGTTGCACATTCCCTCAGCCATGGAAGCGATGAAAACCGCGATTTTTTCTAAAAAAACAACTTCGAAGCGGCTCAACCGCTATAATTAGAAAAACTATTGTTTTCGATACACTAAAAACAAGTGTTTTTTTCAATTTTTCTAAGTTATAAAAATGTGCTAAAATTGTTGATATTTTCTTCACTTCATAACTTTTCATAACTTCTTGTATAACTTTAGTCTTAGTTATAACCAGTTATAACATGAACTTGGCACCAAAGCATTTCCAGCCACTCCCTCGCACCCTCGCCGTCCGCAACCGTCCGCGCAATTCTCCCCACCCATTTGCCGTCCGGAGCCGTCCGCGCAGCCAAGCTCGCTCATCACCAGCGGCTTCTTCCCCCGACCCATTTTCAGCCAATCCGTTGCACCCAGCCGTCCGCGCAATTCTCCGCACCCATTTCCCATCCGCAGCCGCCCTCGCTCATCACCAGCGCGATCCCCCACCCATTTCCAGCCACTCCTTGCACCCACGCCGTCCGCAGCCGTCTGCGCAATTCTCCGCACCCATTTCCCTTCCGCAACCGTCCGCGCAGCCAAGCTCGCTCATGACCCGCGGCTTCTTCTCCCCACCCATTTCCAGCCACTCCCTGGCACCCACGCCGTCCGCAGCCGTCCACGCAATTCTCCGCACCCATTTCCCGTCCGCAGCCGTCCGCGCAGCCAAGCTCGCTGATACTCCCCACCCATGTCCAGCCACTCTTTTGCACCCAGGCCGTCCGCAGCCGTCCGCGCAATTCTCCGCACCCATTTCCCGTCCACAGCCGTCCGTGCAGCCAAGCTCGCTGATCACCAGCGGCTTCTTCTCCCCACCCATTTCCAGCCACTCCGTTGCACCCGCGCCGTCTGCAGCCGTCCGCACAGTTCTCCGCACCCATTTCCCGTCCGCAGCCGTCCGCGCAGCCAAGCTCGCTTATCACCAGCGGCTTCTTCTCCCCACCCATTTCCAGCCACTCCCTTGCACCCACGCCGTCCGCAGCCGTCCACGCAATTGTCTGCACCCATTTCCCGTCCGCAGCCTTCCGCGCAGCCAAGCTCGCTGATCTCCAGCGGCTTCTTCTCCCCACCCATTTCCAGCTACTCCTTGGCACCCACGCAGTCCGCAGCCGTCCGCGCTATTCTCCCCACCCATTTGCCGTCCGCAGCCGTCCGCGCAGCCAAGCTCGCTCATCACCAGCGGCTTCTTCTCCCCACCCATTTCCAGCCACGCCGTTGCACCCACGCGTCTGCAGCCGTCCGCGCAGCTCTCCGCACCCATTTCCCGTCCGCAGCCGTCCGCGCAGCCAAGCTCGCTCATCACCAGCGGCTTCTTCTCCCCAGCCATTTCCAGCCACTCCCTGGCACCCACGCTGTCCGCAGCCCGCGCAGTTCTCCGCAGCTATTTCCCGTCCGCAGCCGTCCGCGCAGCCAAGCTTGCTCATCACCTCCAGCCACTCCGTTGCACCCACGCCGTCCGCAGCCGTCCGCGCAATTCTCCGAACCCATTTCCCGTCCGCAGCCGTCCGCGCAGCCAAGCTCGCTCAATCTCGCTCATCCCCAGTGGCTTCTTCTCCCCACACATTTCCCACGCCGTCCGCAGCCGTCTGCGCAGTTCTCCGCACCCATTTCCCGTCCGCAGCCGTCCGCGCAGCCAAGCTTGCTCATCACCAGCGGCTTCACCCCATATTTCCAGCCACTCCGTTGCACCCACGCCGTCCGCAGCCGTCCGCGCAATTCTCCGAACCCATTTCCCGTCCGCAGCCGTCCGCGCAGCCAAGCTCGCGCAATCTCGCTCATCCCCAGCGGCTTCTTCTCCCGACCCATTCTCAGCCACTCCCTTGCACCCACGCCGTCCGCAGCCGTCCGCGCAATTCTCCCCATCCATTTGCCGTCCACAGCCGTCGCGCAGCCAAGCTCGCTCATCCCCAGCGGCTTCTTCTCACCAACCATTTCCAGCCACTCCCTTGCACCCACGCCGTCCGCAGCTGTCAGCGCAATTCTCCACACCCATTTGCCGTCCGCAGCCGTTCGCGCAATTCTCCGGACCCATTTTCGTCCGCAGCCGTTCGTGCAGCCAAGCTCGCTCATCACCAGCGCCTTCTTCTCCCCACCCATTTCCAGCCACTTCCTTGCACCCACGCCGTCCGCAGCCGTCCGCGCAATTCTCCGCACCCATTTCCCGTCCGCAGCCGTCCGCGCAGCCAAGCTCGCTCATCACCAGCGGCTTCTTCTCCCCACCCATTTCCCACGCCGTCCGCGCAGCCAACCTCGCTCATCACTAGTCACTAGCGGCTTCTTCCCCCCACACATTTCCAGCCGCTCCCTTGCACCCACGCCGTCCGCAGCCGTCCGCGCAATTCTCCGAACCCATTTCCCGTCCGCAGCCCAGCCAAGCTCGCTCATCACCAGCCAGCCACTCCGTTGCACCCACGCCGTCCGCAGCCGTCCGCCCAGTTCTCCGAACCCATTTCCCATCCGCAGCCGTCCGCGCAGCCAAGCTCGCTCATCACCAGCGGCTTCTTCTCCCAACCCATTTCCAGCCACTCCGTTGCACCCACACCGTCCGCCACCGTCCGCGCAGTTCTCCGCACCCATTGCCGTCCGCGCAGCCAAGCTCGCTGATCTCCAGCGGCTTGTATAATCTTGTATACTCCCCACCCATGTCCAGCCACTCTTTTGCACCCAGGCCGTTCGCAGCCGTCCGCGCAATCCTCCGCAACCATTTCCCGTCCGCAGCCGTCCGCGCAGCCAAGGCTCGCTC
>CAMXCT020005523.1:0-27500 GCA_947184155.2 Cladocopium goreaui
TGTTGACATGTGTCTTGACATCTAGACTAGAGTCGAGATACTTTGAGCTGTCTGCCTTACATCCCATGCCAAGATTTGAGAAGCAGAGTCAGAGTCACAAGTTGCCCTTTTTGAGGCATGATCGAAATCCCCCGGAAAACTATGATTTGGACATTTTTCCACTCAAGCGAATCGCATCAACTGCTGCCTACAAGAAAACCGAATGCTTGGCATGTTTGTTTTCAAAACGAACCAAATTCGTCATACGGTATCCACCTCGCCGACGGATCTCATTATGCTGACGAAGGTTCTATGGAAGCCTATTATGGAATTCGAGGAATAATCGGAAAACCCACTGAGAACAACCGTTGCCATAGTTCCTTTAGGAATCTAAAAGATATACATGGGCATGTGCTCGATGTGCTCGATTGCTTTGCAATCACAGGTGGCGAATTCCCTTCTGTATCATTTGTCTGTGGGCCAAGGATGTCTTTAAATGATACCGGGATATTGTTGTGATGGGCACGGAGTGACCACACGTTTCCTTTCAAATCACGAATTAGCAAGTTTGAAGACTGGTCAAAGCAAATTTCGTTTGGAGGCTCAGGCAGAATGATCAGATGCAAGAGTTCACCCTTGAGGTGGAACGACAGCCCTTGAGCGCAACCTTCAAGTTGTAATCCAAAAGCAGGCTGTGGTAAGGCCTGCCAGGCATCTTTTGGATGTCGATCCTGCAAGGTATTGATGGAATGTGCTCCTGTGTTGTCCAAGAATTCTGACCGATGCCGTGAAGCATACCAAGAGTAGAACTGCCTCGCTTTCAATGACACTGCTGCCTCAAAAAGGCTCAAATGGGCTGACGCCAGGAAAGTCTCACAGGGGGTCACGACCATAGATGTGCCCATGCCCATAGGAGGCCGCAAATCACAGCGTACAATGCTCACATTGCAAGCCAATGCCCACCATTGGAGGCGTCTTTGAACCGGCTGCAGTGCATGGGAGCGCTGTCCATGTCCGCGGTGTGGAATGTGGGCTGGGTTCACAATGATGTCACAATTCTGGGCTGTCTGATACAGAAGCGTGTCATCTTCAATGTCTAGACAAATCAGAATCCCGATTCGACCCATGGGCGTTGTAAAAATCCCCAGACTGGGAGATTTTGCCTCAAGGGCTCCTAGCATTTGCTTGCGGTACGAACCTATTAGGCCATCTTGTCCGACCAGGGCACAGGTCTGCCACGACTGACCAGATGGATCACGTTCAACCATGGATCCAGCCGCTATGATCACATTGTTCTTCTTCGCAACCCCTTGCAGTTCCGCAACTGCAGGATGGTTGTCATCACAGACTCCAGGCTCTAAAATTGCACCTTCTCCCAGGACAACCAATCTAATCAATCTGCTAGCGAGCCCAGAGTCTGTTTTCTCTAGTGCTCGGTTCAAATAATCAGCCCAAGCCTTGGCTGGCCTAGGCGACTCCGCTACAACAACCACCCTTCTAAGATCTGCAGCATCAATAGCAGCACTTCCCGGTCGCGATGAAAGTTTCGGTGACTTGGGCCTCTGGTTCCGAACCTCGGCCTCGGCCTCTTTGGCCTCTTTGGGCTTCAAGTGATACGGAACAGGCTTCGCAACCGCTGCCTTTGATTTGGGGGGTCCCGGTCGACCCCGAGCCATTGCCATAGCTGCGGCGCGCAGCTTGAGGCTATGGCTTCGGAATTTTGGCTTGTGATTTGTAAATATTTGTCAGATTTTGTAAGCACAAGCACAATTCAACAAGTTCTTCAAAAGCTCACCTCCTCTGCATGCAAATAAGCACAAAATAGCACAAAAAACAAACTCACCACGAAGTCAAAACAAAAAACAAAAATGTCGAAGCGCTTTGCACTGACAAAGACTTTGGTCTTAGGAGCCAGCCCAGATCCGGCAAACCTTCGTACTGGTACCCGAGGCCTGAAACCCAATACAGAAATTGCAGAAATTGCTGAATGGATCTGAACGGTATAGATGTGAGAAGTGCTGTGCGGCAAACCAAGGATAGGGAGATCTGTTGAGAGACCTTTAGGGAGACGTAGATGATGCAGTGAGAGATGTTGCCATTCCATCGATGCCAACCAAACAAATGAGGGGGATCAGGAAAAAGTCGAAATTGTCAAAAGATTGGAGGCAAGTGCGAGCACCTGGCCTGGAAACCAGACCTTGGTGAGAACGTGATGCCGTGTTTGGCTGAGTAAAAACCTTTCTGAAACAACGGCTGCATCCAGGTGCATCTAGCAAAATGATCGTATGAATAATGCAGTGCTCAACAGCCCGGCCTGGAGGAAAGATCTTCTGCCATCTGCCAATGAAGATGGTTCCGCCTCGACAAAAACACGGCAAATATGCATTTCAACAGCAGCATCATTTACATTGTAATTGTTTGATGTTGTTTGATTTTGTTCCATGCAAGGCCTCGCGGTACCGACGGTGAAGACAAATGCAGCAGCATGGCGGGTTCGAAGCATGTGGTTCAAATTTGAATTTCTGCACTATATTTTTTGTGCTTGACTTGAGCAAAGGAAAAACGAAGTATCAGTCAAGTATTGCCGTCTCAGACATCACACAGACTGCAATTTGTTCAAGGCATATCTGAAGTAACAGAGAACAAAGACGCATCTGCAAGCGCTGAATATGATAGAGCTAGTAGCGTTGGACACACACACACAAAACAGTAACGGTCTACAAGGTCTACACAGTCAACTCCTGGATCTGCTCGGCCAACATCTGAGCTTGAAGCCTGCCATCTTCACAGCCAAACGCCATGGAGAAAGTCAGAGGAAACAGATTTGACAAACGTTTTGAATAAAAAACGAACCGTCGCTTACAACGTTTACAATGAGTTGAAATTAACTGAAGGAAGTTTAGAAGTCAAACTTCCGACAACATGGAGAGATGGAAAAGCAGAGGTTGGAACAGTCAGAGAAGAGAAGAGAAGAAGAGAGAAGATCAGAGAAGAGAAAATTACGACGATGAGATAAGCAGAGAAGAGAAAGAGTGAGAAGAAAGAAGATGCAGGTGCGCGAAAAGGTAGAAAAGTCGCAAAACACTGCGTTTTTCCAATGACTTGTGGCTCCGGAGGATCGAAAAGTAGGCTCGCTAAAGCGGCGGGTGCGGAGCCATCTGGCCAGATGAGAGATGAAAAATTGCACGCTTTTGTGGCGCAAAGCACATTTCCAATGCGTTTTTTGGTTTTTTTCAAGTTCAAAAATTGAGGAAGCCTTCCGCAAAATTGCTTCGGCCAGATGAGAGATGAAAAATTGCACGCTTTTGTGGCGCAAAGCACATTTCCAATGCGTTTTTTGGTTTTTTTCAAGTTCAAAAATTGAGGAAGCCTTCCGCAAAATTGCTTCGTTTTCAAGATTGCAGATAGACAGATAGATAAATAGACAACTACAACTACAAGTGCAACTGCCCCTACACTACACTACTGCTACAACAACAAATACAAATAATTACACTACACTACACTAATTAAATCTAATCACTACATTACGCTAAATACACCACAACAACAACAACAACCACAACCACAACCACAACCAACAACCAACAACCAACAACCAACAACCAACAACCAACAACCAACAACCAACAACCAACAACCAACAACCACAACAACCACAACAACCACAACAACCACAACAACCACAACAACCACAACAACAACAACAACTACTACTACTACTACTACCAATTACTACTACTAATTACTACTAATAATTACTACTACTAACTACTATTATTACTTACTACTACTGATTACTACTACAAATTACTACTACTAATTACTAGTACTAATTACTACTACTTACAAGTACTAATTACTACTACAAATTACTACTACTAATTACCACTACTAATTACTACTACTAATTACAACTATTTATTACTACTACTAATTACTACTCCTAAGTCTTACTATTACCATTACTAATTCCTACTACTCATTCCTACTACTAATTACTACTATTTTATTATTACTACTACTTACTACTACTAAGTACTACTACATTATTATTATTACTACTAATTACTACTAATTACTACGTACTACTAATTACTATTACTACTATTAATTACCACTGCTAATTACCTACTACGAATTACTACTACTAATTACTACTACTAATTACTACTACTAACTACTACTACTACTAATTACTACTACTAATTAGTACTATTGATTTCTACTGCTACTAATTACTAGTACTAATAACTAGTACTAATTACTAGTACTAATTGCTAGTACAAATTACTAGTACTAATTACTACTACTAGTTACTAGTACTAATTACATCTAATTACTACTACTACTCACTACTACTACTACTACGACGACGACTACTACTACTACTACTAGTAATACTACCGCCACAGCTACAACTACAATTACAACTACCACAGCCACAACTACAATTACAAGTACATTGCAGTACGCTTCACTACCTACAACACGAATTACACTGCAATACGCTACAAATACAAATGCAAATACAACTACACAACTACTACACAACACTACACTGCACCAATTACATTGCATTACACTACAACTACAACTGCAACTGCAACTACAACTACCACTACAGTGCACTACGCTACACTACACCAATTACTAATTGCATGACATTACACTACAACTACACCTACACTACTTTACACTACACTACACTAGACCTACAGTACGCAACACGTCAGTACACTGCACTACACTACACTAATTACACCACACTACAACTACAACGCATCTACACTACGCATCACAAAATGTTTTCAATAGGGCCTTACCAGGGCATGAAGAATCATGAAGACCACGAACATTATGGTCTGGACTTCGTGGTTAGTATATCACCAAAGGATTCGGGACAGCCGGTGAGGCTGCACGGAACTTCTTAAAAAAAACCTCCGGATGAGTGGCCCCACACTGATGGCTAAAGGCCAACATCAGAAGCAAAACAACTGCACATAGGCCGCAGAAAAAGAAACTGTGCAACAGCCAGCCAGCAGCAGAGGCGGACAAAAGCAGCTGTGGGCAGAGATGGCACAAGAAAGGAAAACAACTACACCCACGCTGGTCCGACACTCAACATGCAAAAGCGCAGAGGGCGCAGACGTGAGCAGAACTCCTCGGGAGAATCCACAGGAAAAACGTCCAAAATATAAAGAAACGACCGGAAGGACCTATGCATCAGCCAACTCACTGCGACGCCTCAAAGCCGCCCGGGCCCGGAAGGATCTGACCACCACACAGAGCTCCTGCAGCATCGAGGTGTGCACATGATCCGCCAGATCACCAGTGCGAGCCGCCACCGCAGTGGCTATATGGCGCAGCACCCGGGCCGCGCCAACGTCCCAATGTCCAGTGGTTTCGACGACCATGGGAACGAAGGAGACCCCTTGCGAGGCACAAGCCTGCGCAGTGTGTAGATGGGCCTCCTTCTGTCGGGCATACGCCTCCGCGGCAGCACCTGCCCTGCTGCTGGCCAAAGCAAGAGTGTCCTGCCGCTGGTGCGCCGTAATGGCGAAATCAAGTGCAGCAGGGCCTCCAGCTAACGCTGGCAGAAAGACATCGGCTGGACGGCGACGAGCCGACTGGGTGTCATCAGGGGACTGGGGTAGCAGAAGCCCGGGACGCTCTTTTTCGGGTCTCAAGCCAGCTTTCCCAGCCCAAGCATGGACCACATCTCGGACAGCGTAGTGCCGCTGTGCTCGTTCTCCACCAGCGACACAAACACCAGCGTGATGGGAGAGACGGTCAAGAATGCCATCGCAGCGGGGGCACCAGGCATCGGTGGGAGCATCAGGAACACCCAGCCGCACACGAAGCTCAGCCACAAAAGTTGCCTTTTCCATGCGGGTAGGACCCGATGGCACGGCAGCTAGGAAAGCCCTGGCCCCCAAACCGGTTTCGGACCAGAAGGGAGGCCCGCTCAGCGGGGCTAGCGCCGGCAAGCTGCTTTTCCCAGCAAGCAGTATCCAAACGAGCGGAAAGGGCATGTTGGTTGAAAGCAAGAGCTTTTTCCAAACAGAGCTGGCTGCCACCGTCCAACTGAGAGTTCAGACTGCGCAAAGCATCAAGGGCCCCAGGCGCAGTGAGCACCTCCACAGGGGAGAACCCACTGTCGGGTTCAGCACAAGCACTCAGGCTAGAACCCAGAGACGCCAGATATGCGGCTGGGGCATGTTGCACAGTGGAGCGCAAACCTAAGCCAGCGTGAGCAAGGCTGCGCCCAGCTTGTTGCCACTGTGATGCTGTCAAATGCAAACCAGTCAGCCCACCAAAGCAAGTCCGCACCATCTGATCAAAAGTAGCCAAAGCATGTTGCTGAACCCCAGGAGGGTTACAGCGCATGCTGTGCACCAGACGTACGAAGCCGGCACAGCTCCGCAGCAGCCGCAAGCCAACCTGACTGTCTTCCAAGGAAGCCAGCGCTTCCAGCAGCCGATTGGCTTGCTCAGCTCGGCGAGCAGCGTGGGCGTCACTGAAGGCCGTTCAAAGTTGTGGAGAACTCTGGGAGAACCATCAGGGTGACACAGCAAAGCAGCAGGAAAATGCGGTGCAAGGTCTGCAGGACAAAGGCCACCAACTGCAACTGCCTCACACTTAGCCAAGTTGAGCACCAAGCCCATGCTGGAGGCTTGCTGCTGGACGTGGGCTAGCGCCGCCGCAACAGCGCCCAAGTCTCCAGCCAACACCCCATCGTCTAAGTAGTGGATGGCCAGGTCCAGGCCCTGGGCCCGCAATGTGCTGGCCAATGGGTGGATGGCTGCAGCAAAGAGCAAGGGCCCGAGAGGGTCGCCTTGCTGTACTCCAGTCTGGGACTCCAAAGTGAAAGAACCAAACCGCAAGCTGCTGGGCATTTGGTAACACCAGGTGGCAAAACGGGCCAGACCAGGAAACTTGGCAGCGACTTCACGAAGGGCAACCTGACGGCTCACACAATTGAAGGCATTGGCAAAGTCAAGTTTCACCAGAACCTTCTGGGACGAGGAGCTGTTCCTCTGCATCCAGGCCCGGACTGTGTGCACAGCCTTCTCTGCACCCCCTTTGACGCCAACACCAACCTGCGAAGGCCAGAAGTAGTGACGAGCCTCTTCCCGCACCGAAGCCATCAAACACTTTCCCACCAGGCGGCGTAGCAACTCACCGACGGCAATGGGACGCACCCCTCCAGAAGGTTTGGGTAGAGCGACAAGGCCTGCCCCCGCCAGTACTGGCGCAATGGTGGTCGGGGCAATGCCTTGCGACACCAAGCTGACCACAGCAGCAAGCTGTGTCAAGAGGGCGTCGGTGCCACCGGCCACACAAGCGTCCCGCAAGTGTTGGACGCGAAGCCCAGTGGGCCCTGGGGCCGTTTCGGCAGGGAAAGCACGCAAACAACGGGCCACCAACTCAGGCACAATCTCTGGCGCCAAAGGAAGGTCTTGCAAAGGAGTGACAGCTGGCGGCAAGCTCCGGGGGTGCAAGGCTTCCAGGCTCTTGGCAGTCTCAGGGTTGAAGGGGCACAAGCCTTCAGATTGCAGGGCAGTACATGCCTTCTTGTCAAACCCTTCTCGGCCCAAACTGGTGGCCAGGTCTCGCCGTTCCTCTGGGGACAACGGCCCAGGGTGGTTGCGAGGGGGCTGGCGACGGGTCTCCCACAGACTCATGCGTTCCCCGTCAAGCCACCTCTGCAGACGGTCAAGGGTATAGGCCGCTGCAGCCCGGCGGTGTTTTCGCCCGCCACGAGGCGGGGCGCACAACACCGTCTGAGGCAACATCAGAAACTCCGTCCAGGAGCGCTCATCATTGCGGTGGGCAACCGTGGCCAAAGCCCGGGTCAAAGCTTGCTGCCAGGTATGCCGGGCAAGGGCCGGCACATGCCGCAAGGTCGGCGTCTGCCCGGCTTGGATGGTTGCAAGCGTTGGCAAAGCAGCCCCGCCCCCAGCATCAGGAGGGTGGGGGCCCACTGCGGCCGCTCGAGCTTCGGGGCGGCAAGTCGGATGGACCCCGTGTCTATCGGACACGCTAAGCCCGCAGACTAAGCACCGGGTGCGGCCATGCTGCTGGAGCCAAGTGGATGGGACTTCACCGGCCAAAGAACCGGAGAGATGGGCATCTATGTGGGCCCGCATAGTGGTCTGGTTTGCCCACCCATAGGCCTTCGTAGGGTCAGAGGCCGGACACCCCGGCACAGGGCAAAAGACCCGTCGAGCTGCCCGGCTAGAGGAGGCAGCCCCATCCCCATCCACCAGCATCGCAGAAGGCCCTCCAGCATCTGCGGCCGGCCCACGCCGGGGCGACCGCGGAGCCCGCTCGCCCCCAAGCGGGGTGCCAGGCGACGGCGCCATGGCTTGGCAGAATCGTATGGATCACAATCATGTTCTACACTACGCTAATTACACTACATTACAACTACAACTCCACTACACTGCACTACAACAACTACAACTGCACTACACCACACTACATCCAGCAGTTGTGGTGAGGTGACTACTGCAACCATTTCAAAAAGCACAACTCCAACCACCTTTCGGTCCATCAGTAGATTCGCTCTGCCATCCGTGATTCACAGCAACCAATCTCTCCTATATATAGGTTTCTATTTTTGAAACTTCCGCCACCGCCTTGTGCGGTACTACTGGTAAATCAATAAAGATTAAAGATATCAAAAGATGTTGTAAAATACTGATCACACTTGCTACATCTTGCTACATCATGTTGTTTCTAGTGTGACAACGCATTCCAAAATTTGGACAACAAATTCATTGGTGTAACAGGGCGATGATGCTACAGAAAAAATCCCATTGCCATCAGGTCTGTGATCACACCGTGGCGTCCCAGATGTCCGTGGCCTTTTCCTGTCCCTGTCCTTCTCTGCAGTAAACCTGACCAGCCATGACCAGTTAAGCCACAGAAACACTGCCGGCAAACGTGGCTTAGCTGTGGATGTGATGGGGACATATGGGGACCATTTTCTGTTACCCAAAGTGTGCTGAGGAGCTTGTCCATCCCGAAAAGATCGAAGCGCCCATGGTCCGTGGAGTTCCTTACGAGAAAACTGCGAAGCAAGGCAGAATAGCTATGGCAATAGCTGTCAACAACAAATCATATAAGCAATATATAAGCTGCTTATTATAAGCTGCATTAAGCTGTCACAGGTCAGAATCACCTGAATCTGCTATTCCACACGCGGCTTTCAGGTTTGATTTGGGGATTCTGTGCTCGCAGACTCAGCTGATCTCAGCTGTCAGACTGAACGGCCAAGGCGCATCTGGTCAGGTGAGCCGGGCTGCGCAAAACCGCTGAAAGCGGCCATTCCAATAGGAGTTATGACCTCAGAGCTCCGGCCATCTTGGTCAAATATGGTCAAATCATGTCAAATCTGTTTGCAAACTGGAATCTTCAGTTAGAAAGTCAAGTCAAGACCATCAAATTAAGTATCCCAACAGGTTGTGGATGCTGCCAGGATTCAGCTTTGTTCTTGTCTCCTCCATAGTCTCTGATGGTCTCTGATGCAATTGCACGGTTATTTGGCAGAGAATGCCAAAGCAAGGGAGTGAAACAAGTTGGCAATCGTAAAACGCCATTGACGCTGCCACGCTGCTGTCCTGTATTTGGCCCTGGCCCACTAGGAGCTGCCGCAGAAACAGATGGGGGAGCTGATGGCGCAGCCTGAGTTTAGGTTCTGGTCTAGCTGCATTCACTGCATCCTCCAAAATTGATCAACATGGTATATATCTTTGGAATTTGGAATGTGGGTGCCAGAAGTGTGGTATCATTTTGATTCATTTTGTATCTACTCAAGTTGTTTAAGCCTTTGCATTTTGAAGCAGCTGTAGAAAGGTTCCGTCAGTAGACTCGAAGCCAAGGCACTGCGGCTGCGGCTTCAGCAGGGACAGGTTGGACAGATCCTTCTGGAGTGGTCTGGGTACCCTGAGGTGCGGCTCTACGGCTCTGGAAAGCATGTCTCTGTGACACCATGAATCAACTCTGGCACCCATTGGGCCTCCTCGACGGCATCCACTGTGCCTGATAATTTGAGACAAGTTTCTTTCATACCGCATGCTGTGTATTAGTTCATCAAGAACGAATCTTGATGCTAGGGAGAGATTGTTTGCAATTTGCTATGAAGGATCATCAAGGAGGTTTGCTTGCATCTCCAATAACGCTACAAGGCACTTTTTTCAGCAAAAGCAAAAAGGCTTAGTGATACAATCCGTCCTACACTGGCATGTCTAGCTCCAGGTGGCGGTGGTGGGCCATCCACCTCAAGTTGTGGGAAACGGGTACGTAATCCCTTCCTCCTAATACTAAACGTCCCCCTAATACTAAAAACAGGCATCCATCTCCAATTTCCGAAAATTTCAGTTTGGCCAATTTGACTTTTAATTGATCCCCTTTAAAAAACAATTCAAAAATCAACCTACCATTTGTGGGTTCTCCCCCCTAATACTAAAAACTAATTCATCCCGGGGTGTTTAGTATTAGGGGGGCTAGTTTTTAGTATTAAGGGTTTTAATTTAGTATTAGGGGTAAGCTTCGAACTGCCATTTTTGGCAATATTTTAATTGCGTTATATAAAGGAAATTTAATTGATTTTGAGATCGGAAAAAATAGTTTTTAGTATTAAGGGTTTTAATTTAGTATTAGGGGTAAGCTTCGAACTGCCATTTTTGGCAATATTTTAATTGCGTTATATAAGGAAATTTAATTGATTTTGAGATCGGAAAAAATAGTTTTTAGTATTAAGGGTTTTAATTTAGTATTAGGGGTAAGCTTCGAACTGCCATTTTTGGCAATATTTTAATTGCGTTATATAAGGAAATTTAATTAATTAATTAACATGACTTCGATTTGGTTCCCTAATAATAAATACCCCCCTAATACTAAAAACTACCTGCCGTGTTTTGTATTAGGGGGGGTTAGTATTAGGAGGAAGGGATTAGCGTGTATTAATTACATCGTACTGTCAGTTACTACACACTTTGCATCACCTTCACGCACAACACACACTGATTGCATACACCGAGGATGCAACAGAATCCTCCGTGCTCACACCTGCGTGCTTCACGATGACAATCGGTCGAGCACCTCACCAACATTTCGCAGAGATGCTAAAAAGATCGAAAAAATGTGGAATGCAAATGATGCTAAAATGATGCAAAATGTGGAACCGAAATGCAAAATGATGGAAATGTGTGAGGTGCTGAATCATCTGAATCAAGATTTTGAGATCGCCTCCATCCTTGGGCCGCAGTGGCTTTGGCGCTTTAGCTGCCACCTCGCCCGCTTAGATGCCAAACTGTAGCTTCTCTATGGAACTTCATCAAACTGAATCAGGAGTCTGCGGCTACCCCTTTTCTGGGCGCATGACAGGTGCTGGATGTGTTGGATGTGGATGGGATTGATGCGGATCCAAATGCGGTAGAGCTTCGGGTTCTTTCCGAGCTGCCTGAGCTGCTGTGTCTTGGACTTCTGGGGCCTCTTGCCGCAAGACCTGAGAAACGAGAAGTCGCAATTGACAATGTCCAAACAGGTCCGAGAATGTTCAAGTCCTTCTCTGTTCAATACCATAGTCACCATAGGTCATAGGACAATAGTTGTCGTAGTCAAATATTGTTCATTAGCAGAAGCTTACATGGTTTGATTCAGAAAGCCAAAAGGGCAAAGACTGTGATTTCTAGGTTTCGCACCGGCAAAGCAGTCTTTCCTACCTGTCGGGGAAAAAAGACTCTTGAAGCTCAACAAGTCCAGTGTAGATGTGAAATGAGATAGAAAAGGAAAGTGAGCTTGTCCTGCTACGAGTGAAGGAATAGCCTTCGAGGTTTACAAACATGAGAACATATGAGAACAATAGAAACACCAAGCTTGTGAGGGCAAGAGACAAGATCACTTTGTGTGAATACCCCAATGTTAGGCACCTCCGACTGAAGTTGATGCAGAAGGGCTGCGGGCACCAAAGCACATCCTGTTGTTGCAGCCATCCCAGCGATGAACAAGCCATAGAGGCTGCAAGGCAAATGACGCAAAACAAGCAACAAAATAGTGATAAAAATAGCATAATATGCACAACATATATAAAAATATTGTACACTATAAGTGACTATTAGGACCAAACAACGCTTGATATAGTTTCCATGTGGTGAAGGAAAAGGAGCACTTGTTTCGTTGATACGGAAAGGAGTCCTGGAGGAGGCAAAGGAACTGCAGGGACAGAAAATTTCTGCAGCTTCTTCACCTGGACTTCGAAAGGGACGCTGCCAGTGTGAGGCTCCAGGTGGCTAAAAAAAGATGAAAAAAGTGTGTGTGTGTGTGTGTGTAGGTGACTGTAGACTTTGTAGACTGTGTAGTTGTAGAGCGAATGAATTCCGGTTTGGAGATGTTCGGAGCACCTTGGGGAATTCCTTTCCCTTCAGCTTGGAAGGAGGAATTTTGGCTCCAGCCTTATTTGAAGCAGAAGACGTTACAAAGGAGATCACATGGGCCAACAGTTTGGACAGATTTTGAAAGAACACTCCAAAATCTGGGAATGCTATGCAAATGCCGAGACCAAATAGTTCGACAAATAATCCTACACTCCGGGAACAGAATGTCGTGTAAAACAAAGTAAACCCGTAGAAGGATGGCATACCTCACATCAGTCTTCCAAGCAAAACGTATCAGCCACAATACAAGCACCGCATGGGCTACTAGTTGGTTCTTATCACATTTATCAGGAGGGTCTACGAACCACTTGCAGAAATTCCAGAGTGTCTGGTTGAGCGACGGTTACCTCGTTTGGTGACACCAAAACTAAGTCCATGACAGGTGAAGGCCTCGCCCTCAGCAGAACTGTCAGGGTCCCGGTAGGGTCTGGTAGGTCCTAGTCGTTCTCATGCACAGCCCAGGCAAAATGCAGACCCCGAGACGGACACCGCTGACCGATACCTGGCTGCAAACGCGTCAATGCCCTACAGCCGAGTCAGCCGAGAGCTATTTCTCTTGGTAACTCGAAGTTGCTCGCCTGTCATGCCGTCATCACTCTGAAGCACAAGCGCCTCGCAAGAATCAACCGGCAAATCTATCGAAACAGAAACGCAGAACACTGAGAGAAAATGCAGAAGAACGGGCAATAAGAGGAGAAGATGCAAACTCATTAGAAACAGCTAGAAACGATTACAAATAAGAAGTGGAGTACGGGGTATGTCATTGCGAATTTGAAAAATCCAATGTGGAACATTTATGTGGTGAGCAAGAAAAACAGGTCGAAAGAAGCTTCAAATGATTCAAGTATGCAGCATGCACTAGTTGAAATAATACTGAAATGTGTGGGGAGTATCTGGGAATCCTTTTACTCTACCGGCACTAAGGAATATCCGATAATAATGCCATTTTCAAAAAACAAAATCATCCAGCACAGCACTGGTCAAAGATCAAGCCAGATCCCCAGCAACTGAGCATCAAGCACAGCCCTTGACCCGGACTTGTGCACTTGCGCCAGCTTCACTCTGGGAAGATTCTCATCCTAAAATCCTCTGAGAATATAAGCTGGCACAGGGATGCACAGGGAACGAAGTGACAAAGTGGAGCATATAAAATCATATAAACTGCCATTGCAAGATGTGTTGGATATTGTCGGATCAAATGCATTCTGTTGCACCAACTTACACGCAGAGCTGCCAATGTTCCGCTGGTGCAACATGTTTTTCCTTGGCTCCTGCAAGTTACATCGACATGCATAGGATGATGCAGCGTTTTGCCTTTGAAGTGTTGAAGTGTCCAAAAACAGTGCCAGAAACAAGTGCGAGCCAATTTATGGAACTTTGGTTGTATAAAAAGCCTGAGTTGAAGTATGTTTCAGTGATTTCAGGCAAAAAGTAGCTGGCTGCGCATTGCACATGCCAAATTAGGATGGAAGCGATGCAGAAGATGCTGATGCCTCTGGCTGCCCCTCTAGGCGCCGAAGAGACTACAGCTCTGATTACTGCCAATTGAGCAGAAGATTGAAACTCTAAAACCTGACACGTCCTGACACGTCCTGACACATCCCTGCTAGCCATGATGCATAGCAAGTGCGAGATCGAGCAGCTGGGTCAGGGCCGCAACGTGGTCTTTCATCGTAATTGCATATCAGGAGGACATATGACTTAACCAGTAGTACGCTGTCATTGAACTCCATTGAAACATATTGAAACACTCAAAGTATTTCGGACTTTTTCTTGCAGGGCACTAGGCTGGAGTCTTGGGGACTGTAGCTTTAAACCGTCGTACTATGTCATGTGGTGGTGAAGAAAGCCAAGCGCTTCACTGTATTTCAGGCTATAAAGTACTAAGTCCTAGTAAGTACGGGCTAGGCATGGGTAGGCTGGTGTTTCCTTTACCTTGGACAGTCACGGAACTCTCTCAGCCAGAAACAGAAACGAAGGCTGGTTGCCCATAGAGACCTGCTGGAGCCTTATCTGAAAAGAGCAAAGTGAAAATAGCAAAAGATCATGAAAGTGGTCTAACTCAATTAATTCCTCAGAATAATTTTTAAATCATTGAATCGTCACCGAATGTACTCAATGTACTATGTACAGTATAAATCACATGAATCTATGCAAAGTTTTTAAGAATCTCGAAAGCAATCTCATGTAGCTGTAACTTCATGTAGCCGGGAAATCTGAGGGCTCTGCCTGCAACGAGGGAACAACGTAGCCACCCTGTCAGTAAAGCCAGATGAAATTGTGCATGTTTTTCTCCTCTGTTTCTTAGTTTGTCTTGTTCAGTTTTCTCCAGGTCAAAGAGTCTGCCAACTATCGAGTTTTCCGCGAAAACTTACTAACTTACCGAGTAAATTCATGCACCAGGTGCCCCAGCTTGTAAGTTTGCGGAAACCTGAGTACGGACGGCTGCAGCAAAGCAAGAGGTTGATGCACAAGTGTTCTTCAGATTTCTAAGGCATCAACAAAGCTTCGCCAGCTTGATCCCTGCCAGGACATACGAGTGAAAATCCACTGCTTTACACACCAACCCGATGTTTGCCCCCTGACATGTCAAATCTTCCAACTAGACGGAGCTCCGGCATGCTCCAGCAACTACAGTACTTCACCACTTCACCCTTGATTCTTCAGGGTTTAGCAAGACCGGCTGCACTGCCGCTCATCTGGGTGGGGCATGGGCAAACAAACCACATGTCAAATCCTATAGTCCGGGACCAGAATTGGGTAAGATGAAGGTGTCCAAGGTTTCTTCTAGACCCATGATACTTACACAGTATAGACAGATGTATATCAAGAGTCAAAACCTCTTTCCAACATTGTCCAACCATGTTATGTTTGAGTCACATGGGACGGCCATACCTGGCCCTCAACCGCCATCTCACCGCCTGGTCCAGGTAGAATGAGCCTTGTGCTGCTTGAGACCTTCGAAGCGCAAACCCCAGGGAAAACAACGAATATGACACCTAAATAAATCAGCAAATCACCAGGAAAAAAAAAACGCTTGGAATACAGATCAATCACATGCAAATACATGCGATGCAAATAAGGGATTTTGATCCAATGTAGTGAATGAACTGTCTCCATGTCAGGCCTTGGCAGCATTGGCTGCCTAAGAAGAAGATTAGAGCTTAGCCACCTACTCAACTGCAGCGTTATCAGCAATGTTAGCACTCAAAAAAAAATGTAGTTGGGGTCTGCAAGAAAAACATCAAAGTATATCAAAGTATATTGTCAAGCTGGTGAGATTGCTGGTGAATGTGGCTTACATCCAAGGGCCCCGGCGTGTGCATCAAGTGTAGGCCCTGTCTATGTTCGCAATATGTCAACATGTCGTCGCAGGTCTAGCATTTGCTCTGAAAGCGAGAGTTGCAACTGTTTGGATCACCTCCATTTGTGGATTCACATCGGGAACCTCAGCGTCAACAGGAACAGCAAAGAAAAAGCTTAGCAAACAATTCAGTTTGGACAGCAAGGGAAAAAATGGGAAAAACAAGGAGCCAAGAATGGCCAAGAAGTATGAAAGTTGAGATCACGCCACAACAATGCTAATGCAGCATCATGCATGGCTTATCATGGCTTCTTTGTTGCAAGGTTCTGAGATGTTCTGAGGCTCCAGCACTCTTCTGACTGTAGAAACTGTTCCCAAGCAAAAAGCTTCCGCCGTCAGGACCTCAGCATGGCGTTACCCTTGTCGCAGAGCTGGGTTTGCCAATGGCCAACCTTTGATCTACTGGACAAAGGTGAAAACCATTAGAAATCTTAGTAGATGTCATTAAGATGTCCATAGATGTCCATAGATGTCCATTTGCACTTCAGATCCAGCCTCGAAGAAGTACCCCCGCATAGGGGCTGCCTGAATTTGGCCTGGGAGGCTATGGACTTGACATTGAATAATGTCACCGTCTGATAAAATGTCGAAGTTCTCTCCTTTCCTTCAAAACTATCGCATCAAGGGCCACACGGCCGACCAAAAGGAATTCGAGGCATGACCTCGGAAAGGCTCAAGGTGAAAAAAAAACATACAATTACTGCTTATTACATGTTATTACTGTTTGCCTGGAAAAAATAAAAAGCAGGTGGAGTTGGAGGTCAAACACTGACAAGATCTGACAGAAAACATGCACCAAGGTCCAAGGCGTCGTGGTGGTTAAAGGACGATGATCGTGCAGCCTGGGCAATGGGCACTCACAAAAATCATGCTGCATCTGGTTGGTCTATAATCCATCATCATCATCATCATCATCATCATCATCACCGTGATCATGGTATACATCGTGATCGTGATCATGGTGATCATGATGGTGATCATGATGGTGATCATGATGGTGATCATGATGGTGATCATGATGGTGATCATGATGGTGATCGTGATGGTGATCGTGATGGTGATCATGATGGTGATCATGATGGTGATCATGATGGTGATCGTGATGGTGATCGTGATGGTGATCGTGATGGTGTATGATGGTGTATGGTGACGCGTGGTGAAATATGATGAAGCATGAAGTCGCTTGTGGATCCGCTTCTGTAGCGCAACCCGACCACGCTGGCAGCCCCACCAGTGCTCGGTCTGCTGCTCGCAGCAGGTAACTGCGAAGCGCTGCATGACCAGTTGGAAGGTTCTTACGAGTGGTTGGGGATCACAAAAAGATCCAAAAGAAGCCATGGCTCAGCATCGTTCACAATCCTATAAAATACTACGGAAGAAAAAAAACTAATTAATTAATACAATTATACATATATATATATATCATAATATCCAGAGTTGAAGCTGGCCATATCTGAAACCCGGCATATCTTGATGCATCTTGGAACATCCTTGAACCAATCAGCCCAAAGGCCTCTGCAAAGTTTCACCAGAGCCAAACTCATCGTTGCCGTTGGTTGTGTAGACCAAGGCCTGCAGGGATTGAGAGTTTTGCATGCTGGCGTATGATGGAGTCGCATTCAGGCTGAGGGTCGAGTCAAATCATGGTGCCCAAACGTAGGGATGGGGGTAGAGCAATTCAGAAATTTCAATGGCCAACATCTACGGCTTAAGTATGCTTGAGCAACATTTAATTCTGATCCAAACCGATTTTGCTTCCTGCCCAAAAATCTATGCCTGTCGACTCCGTACCTCGTTGTTTCGCATTGTGATGCTCACTCTGCACCCATCCACCTGAAGGTGGACTCAGCATGTCGCATATGGGTCGGTTTCACACCGGTTTTTTGTTGGTCCGATGATCGATGTCCCAAGCACATTTGCTGTCACTGTGAATTAACCGTTTGGGGTCCCTACTTTTAAACTTTGTTCTTCCTGTTGGGCTAGGATTTGGCAAACAATCAGCTTTCTACGGCTTGCTTCATGGATATGTTTGTGACTTTAGGGTTTTTGTATGTTTTTGCCATCGTTATGTCAGCCCTGAAAATGGAAGTCAATCGGCCTCGTACTCACCTCTTGAAAGGCGGCGGATAAAGAGGGAGCGGGCGCCGTTGCGCGGAAGTCCCCTGGCTTCGGAGTGACTTCGGAAGAGTCTGTGGGTCTTGCTCCTGTGGCCACTGTGACCTCACCAAAGCATATCAAAGCAACACTTTGCGAGCCTCGCTAGTGACTGCATGTACATGTCCAGGGAGTCCTGCCACATCCTCTGGAAACGATTGCCTATATTGCCTGAGGCTTGAGAAAGATACCTCGCAAAGGCACAAAATGAAGCCAGCACACAGCGCTGGCAGTCCTCAGGGATTCCCTCATAGTGTGCTGCTGCACATGGGGGAACCTCAGAACAGAAACGCACCATGCCTACTTCGAGCTCCGACAAGTGCAAAAGGATCAACTCTGGCACTTCTTGGCAACAGCACCGGCGCCGTAGAATTCCGGACAGCCCGACGCTGTTGCACCGGAGTGCTGGGCCTGTGAAAGAGTTGCACCGATAAACGGTTAATTAATCTGCGTGAGCCTGTTGTTGACTTAACTACCCGTCGCCTTTCTGCTCCTTCTTTATCTTTTCTGTTTTCGTTTCATGGGTGCCTTGTTCCTTCTTCCTCTTGCATGCCCTTTTCATTTCCGTGTATGGTTTATTGAGTCTACCGTTTCTTGTCCATATGGTGTACTTCTCTGGTTCTTTCGTTTTAGGGAGGAAAAAAAGAGAACTTGGTACTTGATCCGGAAATGTCAGGAATGTTTCCATGATTCCACGATGATGCAAAAAGATTCAAAATCCCCGGGTGGCTGCGCACCTAGGTGGAGAGCCATCTCCACGCCGGTCTCTGGCCTGTTTCGAAGTCAGAGCTGGCAGTCATGAGACCATCAAAGTTGCAGTTTCAAGTCTGTCAGGGCAAGCACAGTGAGGACAACGAAGCTTGGGCTTTGGATCCCAAGCACACCAATACTGGCAGCTTTCAGCTGGAGCTGTCCAAACTTTCGACAATCCGACAATCCAACCGGTAAGGCGACTGAGGCTGCAAACATGAGAATCTCTTGACTCTCGAGGACCAAGGCCTGACAAACGAAGCGAAAGGCCAAGACTGGCCCCGCTAAGATCCAGGGGATCCCTGGGGGTACTCTCAACATCTCTCAACAAATGGCACTTTGATATCACTTCGCTCTCAAGGCCTTTGCGGGTGGCACAAGACTTCAGCCAGCCTCTCTGCATGGCAACATACAGTCCACGACCAGGCTGAGAATCTTCCTTCCAACAGACTTGCGACTCGCAGCCAAAAAAATGTCTCTTTTCTCAGAGCACAGTCCTTGCTTCAACAACAGAACTTCATAGACACAGCCTTGCCTGCAGAGCAGCACCTGAACATGCCTTATATCCGAAAGGGTTTGCAGCCAACCTATTGCACCTGTTGACCAGACCATGAGTATCTGAAAGTCTGAAAGAGTGTTTATTCGCAATGGTGCATGTAGGCGAGCATCTGCCGATCCTGAAACAACAAATGAAATAGCGCAATTCTGAGAAAAATAATGCAAAAAGCATGCGGATAATATTTAGAAGGCATTTCCAAACTGTCCATCCTTGCCCATGTTCTCTGCATAACTCAGGCAAATGCAATGGCAGTGCCCAGTGGACTCAAAGACCTTAAACACTATATTTCAAACGTGCCATGATGTTGGAGTCTAAAATGTTTCACATGTTTCTCCATTCATACACACAATTGAGAAAAAGTGATGCATCTTAACAGCCAAAAGCCCAAAAGCTTGCAAACCCTGAAGCTCGCACGTTGTTGATCTATAGGACTGCATTGGCGACCTTGGTGAAATTTGGGAAGCCAAGTGCCGTACTCGGAACAAAACTCTAACAGCACATCTGCGATGTCCACAGGCTCAAACCTATTTCTCAGTGGCGTTGTGTCCCTGAGAGCTGGCATTGCAAGGCTGGCATATTCTGCGGATTTCCAGAAGTCTGTGGCTGCAGGCTGCAGCTGATTGCAACAAATTCAGGACACTGCTGCGAGATGGTGCGAGCCTCTTTGGTCTTGGGGGTTGGTCCCAGGGCAGCGCAGTTGGAATCTCATTCTTTGCCAGCACTGGGGCACCCTGCAACAAGGGACTGAAAGCATTTGTTATATTTGTTGGCCTGGGCCGCCTAGGCCTACAAAACATCCCTCTATCTTTGATCCCAGGTTGCTGGGACGCTACATGGTCAAAGTGGTTTGGCAGTTTCCCTGGAAGATCTTCGAAGTAGCCCATTGCTTCAACGAGATGCTTCTTCAAAATTGCCACACCTGGGAAGAGATCACTTCTGCAGGCCTGGCGAAAGCTGAAGAAAACTCCCAAGCAAGCAACTCGATTTATGGGTGGAACAATGGAACATTTCAATATATGTCAATATGATAGAACCAAATGGATCCAAATGGTTCAATCACAGCACTTGCACATCTTGAAGCCCAGCACCTGCCTTCTGGGTTGATTGCTTGGAGTGCCAGTGCAGCAAATAGCCCTAATGATTCGGAAGGAACGCTTTTGATGAACAAAGCTTCAAGCAAGGAAGTCAGGAAGACAAGTGAGTGATGCGGTGAGGTCATTGCTTAATTTATTTTAATTTTGCTTCACTTTTGTGTGTGTGTGATAATGTGGCTAGGATAGTTCGTCAATGTTCGTCACCTCTACCTTAAAAAAGATGTTGAACTATGAAGGAATTTAAAGACCTATCAAGATCTGTCAATCCTCAAAGCTGTGCCTTCTCACAGGCTTCGCTGCAGGCCTCGGGTTCCACTTCCGCACTTGGACAATCTATGCAGCTCTCTGCAAGGCTTGCAGTGGACTTACTCAGCGAAGTTGTGGAATCCATGCAAAGCTCAAGGAATTGAAAACAGTATGTTTATTGCTATTTATTATTGTCATTGTTGTTATTGTTATTGTTATTATTGTTATGATTGTTATTATTGTTATTATTGTTATTATTGCTATTATTGTTATTATTGTTGTTATTGTTGTTATTATTGTTTATTACTATTATTATCATTATTTATCCTTACTGTTATTATTATTATCATAATTATTATTATTTTGTATTTTTTTTATTATTATCATTATTATTATCATCATTATTTTTATGTACGGATGATTATCCTTATGATTATTATTGTTATGTTCATTGTTATGTTCATTGTTATTCACTGTTATTATTATTGTTATTATTATTACGTAATATTATCATTATATACTATTATCATTATATACTATTATATATCTATTGTTGTCATTCATGTATAGGCATCTGTGCATTTGCATTGAAAAATTGACTTGTCTGTGCCTCTCAACGAACTAGCTCTAGCCACAAGTCGCCTGTTCCCTTCCCAACGGAATGTGTAGCCTAGACTCACATGCTCAATGAGCATCCAGAGAGTAAGCAATGCGGAACATCTCAACCCCTTACCACTTCTTGTCTTGAGCTTAACACTCCTCCGTGTTGCAAAGGAGGCTCCCTCGCAAGAATTCCAACATGACCTCAGCAGCTACATGAAGATCATCAAAGCCAACAGATTCAAAGCTTTGGGCTATAGGATACCCGTGGACCCATGGTAGACTGGACCACTTTAACGCTTTGCTGATCTTTGCTGCAGTTTTGTAGAAAGGGATAAAGGACCTTGCTATGGGCTGCTCAGGACATAACCATGCTTCGAAGAATTCGTGTTTAGTGGCTCAGATATGACATGTGACGCTAAAGCTAATCATTCATCCTTCTCATTCGTACTCCTTCCTCCGCCTCCCATCGGTTTTTGAATGTTGGCCCTGAAGAGCCATGCACAAAACAGGACCTAGATATATAAAATATTATAAAATGATATAAACATGCAGAGCCATGGTTCAATGGCCCTAAGGGGAAAGGCACTGCGAGATGCACCGCGCTCCTTTTCCAACCAGGCTACGAGATGCTGCATCCCCGTTTTGGGGCATCTCGCCAGTACTCGAGTTCCTCAAGCAACTTTTGTCGCGTCTCAACCAACTCAGCTTGACGCTGCTCCATATCTAGACGTTGCTCGACCACCAGAGCATATTCCTCTTGCACTGCCCTGAGCTCCTGCTGCGTGGCTAGCCACTCGCTCTGCAGATCCTGGGGATTCCAAGTGGAGAATCGCTTCTCCAAATTTGCCAAGACTACCAAGTAATTCTCCGAGATCTCCTGCAGGCCCAGAAGATGTCCACCAGCCCTATGGGCCTCCATCTGGCTGAGTGCCTGGGCCGCCTGTCTCATTCCAAGGTCTGGGTCCACATCGTCCGGGTCCCCGAAACGTCTTCGACCTCGAGGTACTTCCGGTCCTCCAAAGATTTCGAAATCACGTCTAAACACATGTCAAGAAGCTGTTAAGAAGAATTGACTTGAGGCCCAGGGGTAAGGGACAAAAGCTAGCTTGGCAGGGAGCTTGGCATGATGGGGATGTGGTGGTGACATGCCAACGGTGTCCCTGGGAGGGATTGAGCCACGGCCAAACTGCTTGTGAACCAGCCAGCCGGGGGGGGAGTGGGAGTTAAGTATGAAGTTTCACGCGATTGGAGATTCCAGCCCCTCCCCCAATACCTTGCTAAAGCAAGAGGGACTTCAGCTAGCAGAAGCTAGCTTTCGAAACCATCTATCGTGATACATCATGAACATGCACTACCAACGTGGTCAACTTGAGTAATTACTGCATTCTATGGAAAAGGACTGTCTAAGAGACCAGGGATCAAGAGGAAGGACTCAAACAAGACCGATAGCAGTAGGAGAGGAAAAATCAGACAGTGCTGGAGAATACCATACTCATACAATGGACTGGAAAATGATACCGTCTTCAGTCTTGGGCCATGTTTTTCCAACCAGCTGAAAAGACATCTTTGCTGCGAGCGTTCCGGTCAGGTCGGCCGAATCATGTCCCTGACTGTTATGTACGGTCAGCTAAAGCATTGGTCCTCCACGCCTATCGAAGGCAGGTGTACCATGACCATCAAAGGTGTGTGCTCCTGCCACTTTGAACCAGTATGGACGGTATGCGGAATTCTACTGCATTACAACCGGTTGCAAACAACCCCAAGCTATTGCTGTTGGGGAACTATTCAATTTCGTGTGTACTCCCAATGCAACAATCACGAGTAAGAGCAGGTCCTGAAGGACCCGCTAAGTCAAGCGAGTCCGAATCATCCGTTGCATCTGAGACATAGCCATCTGGTGGGCCTGTAGCATACAGTGTTGACAAAGACATTACAAATTTGGCAATGCTTTTTTCACCTTCCTGGCATGTGAGACTTTCTCATGATAATGCTACTGGAAAAAAAAAAACACAAGCCTACCGTTGACTGTTCATACAGCCGTAAACAGCATGTTAGAATGTAAATTGTTGGGCGTTTGCAGTCAGGTCATCAGCACAACATCCCAGCCAATTTGCTAAATTTCAACCAGTGGCCGTGGAGCATCACGGCTGAACGCTAGGACGCCACTTTGGCATGATGCTTAAGCATTTAATTCATGCTACAAGGGACGGCGAGGAGGGCCTCATGAGGATACTGAGGAAAAATTGGCTTGATCCATTCCCACGTGTGAGAATCGCTTTGGTGATCCAGGCATAAGTTCCAAACGCACATCGCAAATCCCTTTCCAAGAACCTTTCACCTACACGCTCCCACAAACATTTGCGGCAGTCTCAATCTCACCCATCTCAGACCCATGAATTCCCCACATTCCGAAGATTTCACCACGCTGTTTTGACTGAGTGTATGGCAACGTCCCTTTGAACTGCCTCCACAGATCTGCTGTGATGGCTGCGGCACCCAATTCCAAGGCGTGGCTGAGCTTTCTGTTTCAAGTGCAAACGAGCGAGAACGAGATTAACGAGGAAAATGAGGAAAGGAAAGGGACCACATGGGCTCACTATGGCTCTCTTGATTTTTTACAGCTTTCCGGCATCAATAGCAGTCGGAGTATGTCTTTTTCTGGTAAACAATTGGATGATCGAGCTTTCCGAACATCTAGCTGGTCGCCGCTCTTCAGCTGACCCGTTTCGTCAGTGTCAACTAGCCCGCACCCAAAAGTCTGGATAGCGCCTGGCATGGAGAGGTGGCAGAGTCAACATTTCGACGCAGACAAATCAATCCGTCAACCAATGTCAAACGATCAAATCAATCTGTCAAACATGCCAAATGCGTCTCTGGGTGAGTGAGGAGCGCCCAGGGCCTGAGTTCAATGTTAGATTTGCATGGCTGTGAATGGTGCCAACGGTGGGTTAACTTTTAGCGAAGCAAAAGGCTAAAGGTGTACAAGCATTGTATACACACGTTCGTTGATTTGTATACAGTCGAGTCTGCCAATATCCGGCTGAGCACATGACACTTGACATTTGGCAAGTTCGCTTGGTGACTGCGTCTCTTTGTGAAGGATGGATGATTTGCCTCAGATTCGATTCTCTGCCAAGGATTGTGAAGGCACTGCTCGTATTGTGCTCACGTTTTCTCAAGAGAAGCGAATGTTAAGACATTCACTCCGAATTTATAGTCAAACCATGTCAAACCACCCTGTATCGATGTACATTACCGTTGAAGCCTTCTTTGGTGACTCTGAGGCCTCTTCTCTCCCAGGCCCTTGCAACAGAGACCTTAAGTGCGATGACTCGGTGGACTCAACTGCTCAGTCTTTGGATGCCTTTGGTGCAAAAGCAAAGAGCGCTTGTAAAAAAACATGTTTCAACATGTTTCAACTGCTCAGACTTGTTGCTGCTCAATGGGTGAAGATTGTATCTAAATGTATCTAATCCGTTCCAACATGTTCCAACTATCTAATTTTCCTGCCCAAGGAGCAGGATTGTCCCGAAGTAGCTGCTCCATGTCCAGAACGGTTTTCTGATCCACCTGGATGTAGCCAAGAAGTCTCTGATTTTGAAGCGGAAACAAACCTGAACAAGAAAATCCTTCAGAACTGCACTGCACCACTCAGCACCTCATAAAACATTCCAGGCCTTGCAAAAATTCAGCCGTTTGCCTTTGGGGGTAGCTTTCATTGCCAAGATCTGCGCGGGATCGGTGGATTGGCTGCAACCATCATGACTCCAGCGTTCACAACATAAAAGAACGGTCTTGTTGTAGCACTCAATGTTGCACTATGATGTAGGAAAGCTGGCCTGCCCACTCTCTCCTTACAGTATTCTGGGCAGAAATTGTGAGGCGCAAATCCAGCAGCATGCAAAGCAATTGATTATTTGGTTTGTGCTCGGAACATGAAGGCTCCAACCATGATGCAACAGCTTGTAGTCCACATCAGCCCTGGATCCTCCATTGGAAAATGTTCAGTGCCACTCCGTCCAAATTGAAGGAGTCTGCAATCATCCGGACAACCACTCCAAGGCCTGCATAGGTAAGATGAATACCAGCCTTCGGCCTGAGGAATTTAACAAGATTTGCTATGGCCAGCAAAGCCAACTGGTCGAGCACAAACAATACTGGATCATCATGTCTGGACTACTCGTATCAGCAGCAAGAGCAATCGAGGGTAACACACTATGCGATTCTGGCGCACATTGTACCTGCAATGACTCATTCAAGTTCAAATGTGGGGACCAAATGTCAAAGTGATTGACCGTGATATTTGTTCGGCAGGAGCACCTTAAAGCCAAAGTTTTTTTTCTGCGCAAGAAGCCCATTGTGACAAAAACCTGAAAATAACTCCGCTTTGCCACATTCTCTGCTGGACCAAGTTGAATCTGAACCAGACCAAAAGAATCCAAAATCCCCATGCATTGTCCAAACTTCCGTCCAAGAAGGGGTGGGCAATCAAGGCAGGGACCCCTTGCATATGCAGCCTCAAACCATGCCAGTCCACCAGAAACACGGCAAGGTCCAGTTCTTGCCAACCGTAGACAGTCCCAGTAGGTTGCAGGCTGCGTCCCTCTTTTGGCTTTGCATCCGACCTGAAATCTCACACACGGAATGGCTGTGCCCAGCAAATTGACATCTTGATGTCTTGATACACATATTATCATATTGAATTATATGTATTTACTTAATATTATTTATATATAATTATTTACATGTTTTACCATCTAAGGAGATCTAAGGAGATCTGGGGCCCGATCCCGCAGGTTATAGGGCATTGGGTAGTGCTCTTGGATCCAAGGTCCCTCCTATGACAAGCTGCAGCACATACTGAAAGCAATTTCAGCGCTTTCTCCAAATAGGTCTAAAAAGAGCCTTCCCTACTAATAGTAGGGACTTGCAAACCCTCAGCATCTAAGAGCCTTCGCTGCTGGCAGGGACTTGCAAACCCTCAGCATCTGGATGGCCTTGTTTGCAGTGCAAGTTGATCTCGTATGGAGTCCTCTGCTCAGGACTGTATTCCATGTTGACGACCGGACACTAGAATTTTCTATTGGCTCAACTTGACTGAACCTTCGTTTAATGTTCAATATTGTTCAATAGTGTTTATATGTAGCTGCCATGGCTGCCATGAAACCGATGAAAGACATCACTTTTCGCTTTTCGGAGAATTTTCCGGTGCCCTTTTTCGCTGAGATCCGTGCTTTGGCCGACGGTACCTCGTCCAAGTCGGAGAAGATCACCAGGGCATCGTCCGGGATCTCAGGGCGCCTCGAGGGGCGCCGCGGTGCGCTTCGCGAAGCGCCGAGCACGTTGCACTTCGCAGAGAAGTGATGGAAATGATGAGTATAACATGGTACAAACGTATAAATACAGTACAAAGCAGTGCAAACATTGTACAAACATGAACATAAACATTATGTAAATGGTAAATATATCTGCACATACCCAGATGATTCGTCCCCATCTGGCTAGATTTTGTTGCTGGTACGAAACAGTGCTCACTTGATGTACACGGAGAAGTTTCAAAGAGCCCACTGGCAGCAGCCTCTCAATCAGCGTCTTGAGAACGCAAATCCGTTGGATGCCCTCTGCAGAGAACATAGTCTCAGTCGGAAAAGTCGGCAACTTCAGGGCGTTCAGGCAAAATTCAGCCATGCTGAGGCATCTCAAATGCTGACAAGTCATGACAGGCTAAGGCACTTGCACCACCTCTCCTCTTTCTCTTTGAGTTCCTGTGGTATCTGTGGTGCTAAATCAGCGCCAAATCAATTATGATCGATCAACCGAATTGATCAAGGATGAGAATTGAGAATAGGCAGAAAACCTGCTGAGGTTTCTGCTCTTGTCGCATTTTTCCACTTCTCGCGAGTACTTGGAACAATTGTCCAGTATAACCTCAGGATGATGTTAGGAGAGTCGGGGAGAGGCGGAGATCGTCAGAGTGACCACAAATGAGTGCATGACTTCCAGTATCCTCCAGTGACTTCCAGTTCAAAGAACTGGGATCTCCGGACATGCTCTATTTGAGGAAGGAAGTCTTTGAAGCGTTCTCGCTGCCTGGCACAAGGCAAATAAAAAAAACAACTGGCTTTCAGCAACCAGAAGTGCCAGCCCTGCCAGCACCGACAGCACCGACAGCCCTGCCTGCTAAAGTGCATCGGTTTCGCATCTCCTGGCTGTTGTTTTGCACCACGACACGTCAGTTTCTGCTTCCCAGAAAAATATCGACACGTCCTCGAAGTCCAAAGGAAGACTCCGTCACAACATACACA